>BQNB010176898.1:0-13017 GCA_026074375.1 Tanacetum coccineum
CCCTAGAAGAAACAAAAACCAGGAAGCTAAAGAGAAAAGACACCGAGATTCCTCAATCTAGTGGTCCTATAGAGCCTATAGCAGATGAGGCTGCCGATGAGGAAAATGTACCTACACATTATAATGATCCACTGCTCAGTGGTGAGGATAGTCTAAAACTCAATGATTTGATGCAAATTTGTACCAAATTGCAATAGAGAGTCCTTAACCTGGAAAATACTAAGACTGCTCAAGCAGGGGAGGAAAATAGATGACATTGACAAAGATGCAGAGGCTACTTTGGTAATGAGACTCAGGGGAGGTATGGTGATGATTTAGTGTTTAACATAACAATTCTTGATGGTGAAGAAGTGTTTGCAAGACAGGATGTGGTTGAGAAGGAGGTTAGTACTGCTGATCCAGTTACTACTGCTGATGAAGTAGTTACTACTGCTAGTGTTAAAGTTAGTGCTGCCAGTAAAACTCTAGTTAGTGCTGCTACCACTACAACAACAACTGCTATCACTGAAGTTGATCTCACTTTAGCTCAAGCATTGGCTAAATTGAGGAGTGTAAAACCTAAGGTTGTGGTACAAGAGCCAGTGTAGAGTACAACCGCAACAGCACCTTCAACAATACCTAAAGCAAAAAGCATTACTTTTAGAGATCTTGGTGAATCTATAACAAGACCAACACTAACACCAATACCTTTAAACATCAAGGATAAAGGTAAAGGTAAGATGATTGAACCTGAGAAGCCTTTAAAGAAGACAAAACAAATAAGACTTGATAAAGAACTTGTTTTCAAGCTACAAGCTAAGCAAGATCTATTCTATTGGGATCAACACTATTTAATTAGGTTGCATCATGGCTTTTCATATCGACTCTTATTGATTGATCATTCATACTTTCGTATCATTACATGAGGTGAGCTTTCATAGCCCTGCATTTTACTTGTTTGATTTCTTGGGGTGAGATTACATTGCTCGTTTTTACGTTTGAACACAAGTATAAATTACTCATTTACAGATTGGTATAAGTGCCCCTTGATACTTAGTAAACCCTTTATCATGAACCGTTAATTACTCTGAGTGAGCACGAATGTTATGAATAGATCTATTGGGATTGACATCCCCGCCAAGTTTGACTGAGTACATGTCAAACGGGTGCAGTCACATTTGAGTCACTTTACGAGTGTCCGAGGTTAGACACCCGCATGGGCTTTTATTCTCTAGTAGGGTTAACGCTTCGGTTTCATGAGCTTAGATGGTAGTAAACGCATTTTATGTGACTTTGTATCTTTAATATTGTCATACACGCTTTAAAATCTTGTGGTTCACATTTAAGCTTTTATAAACCTATGAACTCACCAACTTTATTGTTGAAACTTTTAGCAATGTTTTTCTTAGGTGCTTAGCTTATTGAAATTCTTGAGGTGCTATGTGGAGTCTTCATGCATATGGCTTCCTCTTAAAAAATGTATCTATCATTTAATACCCGTTGCCTTTTAAAACTTATTTATGCTTTTGCCATGACGTTTAAATACATTTGAATTATTGTAAGACCCTTATGTTTTAAATCAAAGCAACGTGGTATTATTTTCAAAATTTTCATATAGTGGTCGTTCTTTATGCTTTGTATTATGATGCGATGAAGTCACTCGCCCCTAGTTACCTTTCCGCTGTGACATTTTGGGGGTGTGACAGTACCCATCAAGCAGAGGAACAATACTTGGCAGATACATATGGACTATACAAGCCTTAATAAAGTCTGTGCAAAGGATATGTACCCCTTCCCATAGATAGAAAAGGAGCTTAGGTCGCTCATGGGATACCAGTACAAGTGCTTCTTACGGCTCCCCAAGGAACACAGCCAAGTGTAAATGTTTGCGAACGACGAAGAAAGACACGATTCCATACAGAGGATGGAGTATATTGTTTCACCCACATGATGAAGGGACTAGCAAACTCCGCATCCACACTCTAAAGGATGATGGACAAAGTGATCAGAGATCAGAAGGGCGAAATGTTGCAGTTTACTTAGAAGAAATGATTGTGAAAAGCAAGACTGATTAGAACTTGATCCAGGACATTGAAGAAACACTGGATAAACTCCAAAGGGTGAACGTGAAGATTGATCCAAGCAAATGCACCTTTGGAATGGAGGAAGGTAATCTCTTAGTAATGTAGTGACAACGGAAGGGATAAAGGTTGATCCAGAAAAAGTGAAAGCCATACTATAAGAACCCACACCAAGGGATTTGAACGAGATATGGATCCTATGTTTGCAGCTAAAAAATATCAGTAGGTTCATACCAAAGATGGCAAAGCTCATTGGTGTGTCGTTGTGTGGTTATAAATTATGATTCAAGTTTAAAATTTATATTTTGCCGACTTAACCAAAAACAACACTTTAACGGGTAGTGTACCTGGTTAGTGGGATCTAATAGATAAGGGAGGTTTTTAGCCTGGGAGATTGGCACGAGTTTTGATGTGTGTTTTACAAGATTTAAATTTATAATACTAGAAATACCGATTTTTACTAAAAACACAACACTCAGGAAGTATACCCATTCGTGTATAGTATAGCTTTTAGGTAAGTCCAGGTCGTTCCATGTGAATTAAAGTTTTCACAGTTTGTAATTAAGGTGCTAAGATTAATAAGATTGTCACGGATCAAATTAACCAAATCTTGCATATATCGGATAATATAACGAAAGTGATTAAAAGATGATTCAATCAAATGATTAAGGTATGTTTGTTTAGGCAATGATCACTTAGATAACGATGTGTCTGAAATAGTGTTTATAAGTTTAGAAAATAAAGTTATCACAAGTTATAAATACTTTCGACCTTTAAATATAACTAGTGATTATATTGATTAATAACAACAAATCTTTTCGGCCTTTATAAGTTATTATAACCAATATATTAGATGGATTGATTGAACACATGTATAAAGAAACCTTTCGGCCTATTTTCTTATATAAAATATGTTTTACCAATTCAATAAACTCATATCCAAACACTACATATCAAAGATCACATTATTCCCAAACAAACATAATACAACTACTCCATGTTCATATTCATAACAACCATATTATAAATGATAAACTCATAATATTTCATCATAAATATAAATAAGAATGTACCAACGATTCGTAAACAAAAGTGTATGAGAACAAAAGATCAAATAACCAATTATTCGAATAAATAATCAATTCCAACATCAACCAATGATTCCAATATCAAGCATACTCCGTATAATTCTGTAACCAACCGGAATATATCACCAACATCCTTAGAATTCAGCGGCAACAACAATGGTAGACGGAAAAGGGGTGTTTGGCAATGGGTTTTATATTGAGTACTTGAAGAATTATGGTTGATTCTCCAAGTGTATGGTTGTTAGTTTTTGGAAACGGATGGATAAGGTATGAGGATGGTGGTGAATCTTCAGAAAACGTGGTTTAGAGTGGTGGTGGTGATGGTGGTTGAAGGGGTGTTTGGATCCTTGGTTTGTCAAGCCAAAATCACCAAAAACACCTCTTCTAAGTGTTACAAACGAAGTGGGAGTTTGTGTGTGTAAGAGATATGGAATGAGGTGATTAGGGGCTGTATTTATAGGCTAAAAATGGGCCAAAGTGCGCCGCACAAACTTATTTATGCGCCGCACTTCGTGAGTTAATGCACTTAGCATTTAATTGCATTTAATTTTTCCTCAGACTGAAAAGTGCGCCGCACTTTGGCCAAAACCGCCTCACTTTTTGCATATTCAGAATTTTGTCATTTTCATGGTTTTAAATAATTGAATTCTCTGTTTAGTGCCGCTGAATTCAACTTATACGGAGTTCGTATGACGAGTTATGGCACCTATAAGCGTACAAGTGTCGGAAATCATTAACTTGAGTTATTTCTTCGTTTAAGCTTCAATTCTTTGTGTAATCTTCCTTATTCTTCCACGACACATACCTAGAACATATAATAGCAAATATACTTGATTAAGTACCAAAAGTTTACGAGACATAATCTAGATCGCTACCAAATGCTTTTACTAGACACATAAACATGCCCGTTGCGACGTGAGCACCTAGACAGAAATCTCAAAGAGGCAAAATGTGATAATGATGAGGGTAAATAGCATATACTTGATTCCATGTGCCAGAACTTTGCCTTATACTTTGAACTTTTATTTCTTTCCTCTTTTTTTTCTTTTTTTTGTTTTTTTGAGATTTCTTTTCATTCCAGATACTGCGATAACTAAGGCTCGCACAAAACTTCTTCTTCATCGAGCATATTTTTCTTGTTCTTGGGATACTTTAGGGATCTCAACACTAAAAGCGAGTGCTGCAGATACATGATTACATAGGGATTTATTTCATCTCTTATCATACGACTTTGTCTATAAATTAACCTCAATGCGGTCTAGTAAATGATGATCAAACCACTAGTTCTAGTGCTACTAATATTTCCGGCTCACTCATTTATTTAACCCAATACATTGATTCAGAAAGGAGGACTTAAAAAAATTTTCTCATCCAAACGATGGCCTAGATACACAATGATTGCTTTCCTTAACGAAGAACAAGCTAAAGGCATCAATTATCTTAGGTATCAAAGGTGGATACCCAAATTCCTTAAGATCTAGAGGTGAACCTTACAATTTAAGTGGGTTGATTTTTGTGCTAGTTATAGTGTCAATCTGGGTGGATTTGCCTTACTAAGAGTATTCATTTTTTAATTTTAAAAGGAAAGTATATATTAATTTTTTTTAATTTTTCAAAAAATATCAGTTGAAAGTTTGAAAATTTTTGCAGGGCAAACATAGAGGGACATGATTAATTTTTCCTATTTGCTACCCCTCCACACTTAAGTTGAACATTGCCCTCAATGTGTGAACTGATAAATATATAAAATAGGGAAAATTAAGGGAAAACGGTACTTCCCGGGGTTCTTAAGTTCTTAGTTGAATTCTGAAAAATATGGCGTAAAACCGAACGACAAGCATGTGTATTCTACCACATGTAATATAATACTCCAATTATATAAGTCTCCAAGTGTAAAATGCCAACCACCACTCCAAGCTCCACTTGTTTTATTTAATCTGCATAATAAACACAACTACGAGAAAAACATTAAATATAAAAGCGCACTTTCGCAGGCACTACGGTTGCATTTAACGCATGAAACAAGCCTTTAAACCCCTCGGTATCCCGAGTGGACGAGTTATAGTCTCGTGAGGGTTTCCAGCGAACACACCCACAAAGTTCGAAACATTCTTTTTGGATGCAGAAATCGAGTAAGAAATACACGGGCCCATGCACATCAAACTTATCAAAAAAAATTGTTTCTCATATATATATATATATATATATATATATATATATATATATATATATATATATATATATATATATCTAGTTAAAATGGTGTAGGTGCTTAAAGTTGTTAAAGTGAGACAATAAATTTGGACATATGTAACTTTTTTTAATTTGTTGCTGGTCGTGTATGATTTGTTGGTTCCATGTTAAGAGTTTATTGGAGGTTTTGGTTCGTATAGAGCAATTGGTTCGCGATTTTTTAGTACATACAAGTTTTTTGTGTATCAACATGTTTATATTGTTTTAGCATTTATTTGTTAATCAGATTCTGTATAATGTAGAGGGTATCATTCAATTTGTGAATAAAATGTATATTTTTTATTAAATTGCTTTTGTGAAGCAAAATTATGTATCATATGTATCAGCTATAAATGATGGCGTATCAAGTTTTTTTGTGGTTGTACATCAATTTTTATGTATAAGATTTAATTTTATGTATCTACTATTAATTAAATCACATATTAATTAATAGATTCAATGGTTAAGATCACTTCTCATTTTAACAACTTTACAGCTAATACAATTTAATAACAGCCCCAGTTATATATATTATATATTGATTATATATATATATTAGTTTTTTATAGGTTTATTATTATTTACTATTACTACTATTTTTATTATTATTATACTTAACTTGATTTAAGATTCTTTAATGATACGGTTCAAGTGAGAATGATCCACTCATAAACATTTAGGGTATGGTATTTTTGGTATGTACTCACGGAATGGATATTCTTTTGTTTTGACAATGTGATAGCCCTTTTTCGATGTCTTAATAGGTCGGTCTTTTTTGGTTTTATTGTTAACGATGATAGGAGGTGGTGGATCTTTTTGTGTTTTCAGAGAATCATCAGACTTTCCACTCCTGGTGAATACGACATTCACTTGCTCGGTTTGAGCTTGAAGAGGAGGAGCAGGGTCAGTCCTACCAGTTTGTTCTGAAGATATGTTTTGAGATTTCGACCACTCATCTATTTTTCTTTCCATATTTTTAATTTTAGTTTGAAATTCTTTTCATTTTGCTTCATCTTTAAAATTATATCGTTAACATTGTTTTTGAAAAACATATTTGTAACTCTTTGACTATCCAAGAATTTTGTGATTGATTTTTCAAAATCAGTTTTAGATCGAGGTTCTTGGTTGATCGTTTTAGACTCTTTGTTAGGTAAAACACCGGTGGTTTTACGATCGTCTCTGTCATATAGTTTATCATAATCAGTCCTCATGCTACGGATACGTCTTTTGAAATCTTCGAGATCATTTTTCACATCATTGTTTAATTTCGTGAGCGATTTCTCAGAATCATTAGGATCATGATGGGATTTACGAGAAAACAAATCATGAGAATTTTGGTCTTTATTACCTTCAGATTGGATGTAATTTGCTTCATGATGTTCACACATCGGCGTGTCATCGTTCAGGTGTTTTTTAGAAGCGTTTCCTTGTCTAAGCTCATTGTATTTGTTACGTATATCTTGCAATTCTTCATTTAAGATTAATTATTGAGTATCTTTGCCTTCAATTTTTCCATAAATCGAGAATTATCAGTTTATCACTAATCACTTCTATCGGCAAGGAAACAGTTTTGATGATGTATTTTTAGATATTATGGGCAATCTTGTTCGAAGGACTTTGTCCATCGAGAAAATGATAAGCTTGTTGATTTTGTTGAGGAAGATTCCTCGACTGTTAAATCCAGGATTCTTGAGTGGGTTCGTCTAGACTCGTGATTAATTATTTGTAATAAGCTCATTTGGTCTGACCGTGCCTGACATTTTCGAAGACTTGCTCTTGAGTTGTAACCATGCATCGGTTAGACTTTTCACATACTGGGGGGGGGATGTTGAGAGAAATTCTGATTTCAAGTAAGAGTCGGTTAATAACGAAAGTGGACAAGTATATTTTTATAAAACTTTTAATTTGTTCCCCAATGTTATAGACTCTTCTTTAAGTTAGTTAAACTAGGTTTTAGCTTATTGACAAGAAAAAAGGAATATATCAAAGCTTAATAAGCTTCACTCTTGTTTTTCACGTATTTGAACATGTCGAGATTGCGGTAATTCACAATGTGTTCTTGACGATCGGGGTCGGGTGGGGGGGGGGGGGGCCCGCATATACCATCAAATTTACTTTCACGAATCATATTTAGTGGGTACTGTTGTTAACAAAGTTGTCATCATCCTTGTGTTGAACAATGGGAGAATTAGGTGTGGGGCTCAAGCTTGGCATTTTCCCACATAGGTTGATTCATCGGATAGTGGATGATTATTTCTTGGAGCGGTAAAATGGGTTCTGGTTCGACATCCTATTAAGGTATATTTATGATGATAATTTCATTAAAGATAGGATGTTCGGTGGTAGATTTGTGGGATTCTCGATATGAAAGAGTATGTTTGGATTATTTTAATTTACAAGGACCTTTTTATTAATTTTTATTTTAATTTATATATTTAGATTCCAAGTTGTTTTCTGTAGTTAAGGGGTTGATCTATCATAGTATTAAGCATTTTGTTTATAAAGATATTATATATATAGATAGTTATGGCTATTAGGTTTATTTTCAATTATTATTAAGTGTGTATTTTCATATATTTATAAATATGTTTTTTATTTTTTATGTTTTTTATATAGTATAGATATATTTATAATTTATTTTATTCTATAGCAAATAAGATAAATAAATAAAAGTTTTTTTTCGGAGAGGTAGACGTGCTGGCGTTACTTTAGGAAAACGTGCGCCGATTTTCTGGATAATTTATGTTTTTTTTCGAATATTATGATAAAATAGAGAATTACAAATAAAGAAGGACATTTATAGTTAAAATACAATTCAAAATGATTATAGAACCTAAGACTAGCAGATTGGGGGTTTTGGTTTTGGTTTTTGAAACAAGATTCTGTTTGTGAAAATTTGCAGAAAGTGCGGCGTACTTCCTGGGTTTTCAGGAAAACCGGCGCACAAATAGGATGTGCGGCGTACTTCCTGAATAAAAAACAATTTTTTGGATCCGTTTGCCAGAAAATGGTATGGCAAGTTTGAATATTTTTTTGAAACAAAATAGCACTAGAAATAAGCAACAAACTATAACAACTTAAACAATTCCCCGGCAACGGCGCCAAAAACTTGAAGTGTGTTTTCCAAGCTTTAAATTTATAATACTAGAAATACCGATTTTTACTAAAAACACAACACTCGGGAAGTATCCCCATTTATGTATAGTATAGCTTTTTGGTAAGTCCAGGTCGTTCCACGGGAATTGAAGTTTTCACAGTTTGTAATTAAGGTGCTAAGATTAATAAGATTGTCACAGATCAAATTAACCAAATCTTGCATATATCGGATATTATAACGAAAGTGATTAAAAGATGATTCAATCAAATGATTAAGGTATGTTTTTTTAGGTAATGATCACTTAGATAATGATGTGTATGAAATAGTGTTTATAAGTTTAAAAAATAAAGTTATCACAAGTTATAAATCCTTTCGGCCTTTAAATATAACTAGTGATTATATTGATTAATAACAACAAATCCTTTCGGCCTTTATAAGTTATTATAACCAATATATTATATGGATTGATAGAACACATGTTAAAGAATACGTTCGGCCTATTTTCTTATAAAAATATGTTTACCAATTCAATAAAAAACTCATAATCCAAACACTACAGATCATAGATCTCATTATGTACCAACAAAACATAATACAACTACTCCATGTTCATATTCATAAAAACCATATTATAAATGATAAAATCATAATATTGACATCATTAATTTATTAATAGAATGTACAACGATTGTTAATCGAAAGTGTATGAGACAAAAAGATCGAACCTAACCATTATTCGAATATAATACCAATTCCAACATCAACCAATCGAATTACAATATCAAGCCTCTTCCCTATAATTTACTGTAAACACACCAGAATATATCAACCTAATATATTAGAATTCAGCGGCTTCATCATGTAGAAATGGGTTTTATATTGAGTACTTGAAGAATTATGGTTGATTCTCCAAGTATATGGTTGTTAGTTTCTGGAAACGGATGGATGAGGTATGATAATGGTGGTGAATCTTCAGAAAACATGGTTTAGAGTGGTGGTGGTGATGGTGGTTGAAGGGGTGCTTGGATCCTTGGTTTGTCAAGCCAAAATCACCAAAAACACCTCTTCTAAGTGTTACAAACGAAGTGGGAGTTTGTGTGTGTAAGAGATATGGAATGAGGTGATTAGGGGCTGTATTTATAGGCTAAAAATGGGCCAAAGTGGGCCGCACAAACTTATTTATGCGCCGCACTTCGTGAGTTAATGCACTTAGCATTTAATTGCATTTAATTTTTCCTCAGAACTGGAAAAGTGCCGCCGCAAACTTGTCACAAAACAGCATGAATCTTTCCTTCATATTCAGCAATTTGCCTTTTTCAATTGTTTAGATCATTGTATTCTCTTTAAGTGCGCCGCTTGATTAAACTATATCGGAGTGCGTATGACCGAGTTATGGCCAAAACAGTGAACAGGTGTCGGGAAATCATTAACTTGAGTTATTTATTCGTTTAAGCTTCAATTCTTTGTGTAATCTTCCGTATTCTTCCACGATACATACCTAGAACATATAATAGCAAATATAATTGATTAAGTACCAAACGTTTACGAGAAATGATCAAATAAATGCAAATAACGCCGCAAAAAACATGTATAATTTAGGCGTTATCAGGAAACGTGTACTTTGGCAAATGTGTATGTCAATATAAAAAAACATCTTCACGCCATGGCGGGTTAGTCCACTTTGACTTGCTTATACTTCTAATGAATAATTCTGCACACAGTATGACAACGATAATGAGTTGACGATTTATATTGGAGTGTGACGATAGTGATGGGTATGTGACGATGGTTATAGGCTCATAAGCTGCAATATAAGCTGACATATAATTTTTCTACATTTATATTTTACCGGATCATAGCTTACTAAGGCCCATATTTTTGCCACACAGCCACACCCAAGTTGTGGTTGGAGACATGGCGTGTGTTTGGTATTGATTCTATATTTGCACTTTTGAACTTGGCTTGCATATATTTTGTGCTTATACTAAAGCTGTGTAAAAATAAAAGCTAATATTGATGTTGAGATTGTTGTTGTTTTTGCTTAAAATTAAGAATTATGGTTCGGGCTTGCTTATACTTTCGGCTTATGCTTCTTCGATGCCACTGATCATTTTGTTGCCCCTATCCATGTCGAGTGACGATAGTGATGGGTGTGTGACGATGGTGATAGGCTCATAAGATGCAAAATAAGTTGACAAATATTTTTTCTTCATTTATATTTTAGCAGACCATAGCTTACTAAGGCCCATTCGTATCTTGGCGGGGCAAGTTACCAAATTTACAGCCATAACGGATTAATCCTCTTTTTTTAGTTGTTTAGAAACCTCATGTTGTCACATTGTGGTTTTTAGGCTTATTGCGTTATTTGTTGATGCTTACAGTGTACTTTTCTCATGATTGAATGTGGCTTAGCTTCATGATAATTGTTTGTACTTGTCACACCCCCAAACCGGGTCTAGTCGGAATATGTGTCCGAGAGCGTGACGTCGTAATATACATCACACAAGATCAAGGGAACGACCTCTAATAGGGCGTTTTGAAAAGACGTTCATACTCATTACATTGATTTAAAATATAAATAAGTCTTACATCATGTCATAGCATAATTAAAAGAGTTGCGAAAGCATAAGTAAATTGTAGTAGAAGCATAAAAATGTTTGAAAACCACAATGAGTATGATAATAGATAAGTCTTGGAAAGTGCAATCAGACAACAGGAAGACACCTGTTGATCCCAAACCTAGATCGATTCCTTACCTTGTAAAGAGTATGTTACCTTGGATAAATCCAAAATAACAATAGTAGAAACTTTGTGTGTATATCAAAGAGTATGCGGAATCTACTCTTTAATATCTAGAAGATATATCAATGGAACAGTGAATATGAATGAATGAACACACGATGTAACAAAACGCTTCAATATTATTAATGATAATAATACGAGTACTCTATCTTAGTACTAGGGTTACAACCTTGAAGCTTACAAGACTCTTAATCTCTGGATTTGTGTATGTGTGTTTGTGATGATAGATGTGATAGACGTGTTGGATGTTTTTTCAACTAATGCCCTAGAGCCTCCTTTTATAGACTAAGGAGTCCTAGTCGGCTTACAATACATTCCTAAGATATCTTAATCTTTTCTAAACATAAACGTAATCTTCTAAATAAATACATGTATATCTTGTACATAAATATCTCAACACTTATCTTCACACGCATTCTTGTTCTCCAAACAATCTTTATCTCTTTAATTCGTCTTTATCCTCTTGACAGTAGAAAGTCTTCAAACAGTCGTAATCTTTCCACCAGCAGCACTAATAAACATAAGCAGTAGTAATATTAGTACTAGCAGTACTAATATACACTAACAGTAGTAACCTGTACTAGCAGTCTTAACTTTTACTACTAACAGCACTAACTACTTAGCTTATATTTTAGTCTTCAACACTGAGCAGTCTTAACTTCAACTAACAGCAGTAACTTTATGCTATCAGTACTAAATTATACTAACAGTAGTAACTAGCAGTGGTAACATTATACTACCAGTACTAACCACTTAGCATAATTTCCATTATGTACCTGAGCAGCAGTAACTTCTAAGAATCCATGAAGTCTTTTAAGACCCAACAATCCTCCCCTAAACTTGATGTTCATCTTCTGAATCTTCAAGTTTCTTCTTTAAAAGTCTTCATCACACTTCAGGAAGATGCATTCAAACCTTTCATTTTCCTTTTCGCTGCTTTACCATAAGCTTCAGCAGTTGATAACACATCTCATTTTGATGATCAGTTTGAAGTTTCTTGTTGAGCATATTGGTGATGGTAATTGGTGTGAGGGGGTATCTCCTTTCAACCAACATAAAAATGTGAAGATTATCAAACCTTACAAAGTGAACTCCAGATGAATCAATCAACTTCCAAATAGTCACCCTGTATCCTTGCAACATAAAATTCTACATACATCACTCCTGTTGTCTGGTTCAAACATAACTTTTAAATCTCCCCATAACACTCTTTCAAACTCATTGCCAGGCCTTATATCACCATACTTTGCCTTCACTATCCTCCAAAGTGCTTCCAAGTCTTTTCTGTCTATTCCTTGTAGCATCCTTATCATTGAAGAATATCTCTTGGAACTTCCATCTGCTCTTATCAACTGATAATGTACCATCATACCTTTTTTATGAAGCTTGTAATCAATAATCACAAGGCGGTTTGGTAGCAATAGGTATAACATCAATTGCTATATCTTCATCCTTTTTAATCACCAAAAGCTTCTTTAGCTTAGCCTCATCATCTTCTTCAACTTCATCTGACTCTTTTTCTTCCTCCATTCTTTGTTTCTTTGAGGATTCTTGTTGTTGTACTTTTCCTGCTCTTTTCCTTCCAATCATCTTCTTTCTGTTGCCTTTAGCTGTCTCTTCTCAACCTCCTACTTTCTTTTCTTTGCTTTCCTGTACCTTAAAACCCATAGCCATAAAGGTATATACCCTCTTCATTTCCTTATCATACAACTTTTGAATTTCATCAAAACACTTTCCC
>BQNB010176900.1:0-13017 GCA_026074375.1 Tanacetum coccineum
TGGTCTTGAATAAGTCATTTTGTAATTAGTGAAATTACTAACAAGGAACTTCTTACTTGAGGCATCTTCAGCCATATATTTAGCTTCCAAGGTATCCCATAGTTCTTTAGAAGTTCAACATTCTGGTAAACATTAAACAAGGAATCAGACATACCATTAAGGATTAAACCTCTATAGACATAATCATCATTGTCCTATTTGGCCTTTTTCCTGACTTGTTCCACAGTTGGATTTTCACCTTCATCCTCTGGTATGAGAGTAGTCAGCACATACACCACACTCATGTTGGAAAGCATAAAGTGCATCTTCTTCTGCCATCTTCTGAAGTCAACCATTTCAAACTTTTTCAGTTTGGCAAAGCTTGAAGCCATGTGTTTCATAGCAGCAGCAGCCATTTATTATCACAATAGTTTACTTTGATTGTTGGTGTGAGAGGCCCAGAATAGGGTGGAGATAATCAATGAACTAACTACGTACCAAATGAATGGTTTTCGGATATCACTTGGAATCGTGTAATCACTTTCCAAAGTAAACTATTCGACCTTAATGCATGGGTATCACGAATATCTACTTGGGATAAGACGAAATGTGTGTTCTTGTTTGAGGCACCAATCAAGAACTCTAGCGCATCCAAGTGTTTAGTTTATGTGTATGTTTTTCACTGCTCTCAACATGCAAGATGTGATCTCTTTTTTTATAAGAGAATACGCAAAACCCCAGTCAAAGATTTTTGAGAGATTATAGGAGATATAATATCATTCACAAATAGCCTCCTTGATTTCACGAATTAGTGGTTACATGACCATAATTATCGTGGTCATTAAGTGTGATTGCAACTTACCATAAGAAATAGTCAAAGCAGTTACAAGACATTGAATTCTATCCAGAGGGATTTCTATTCAGTGTCCTGAAGCATCAGCTAGCCCGCTGAGGAGCATACCCGCTGAAGGTTCAATACTGAAATAACCTCTGATGAGCTAACCCACTGAGGATACTTCCTCTGATGGATTACTCTCTGATGGTAACCTTCAGCTTACTCACTTAGTGAGTTACAAATCTGAAGCCATCAGTCCTCTGATGAATGTCCTTCAGTCCAGAGTTTCACTCACTGAAGAGTAACTCACTGAAGTTCATCAACGACTAGAATTCCCTTAACCACTATCAGTGTCAGGGTGTTTAGTGACCTCTAGGTGTACACTCCGTACCTCCATCCCCATTACCAGGTATGAACTGAACCCTACAATTAAACTAAATTTCCAACACATTTTGCATGTTATTTTTTACACGAGCAATGAAACACATACCGTCTTAGCTACATGAGTGATTGGGCTTGAAAATCATGGTAACAACTTGCATGCTTAGAAATTTTTTTGTTGAAGTTAAGTAACATTAAATTCCTTGTGAATCAAGAGCTTGTCACATAGCTACATAGGGTATTTACTAAGAAAATGATGTTTGGATGAAGCTAGATTTTAGAATAAATAACTAATTAATGTAGTAATTATCAAGGTTGCAAAAATCTTGAATCGTTAGTCGGGTGGTCGATCACCTTGTAGCTTGTAATCGGTCTAAGTGAGATTAATCGACGATTAATTGGATTGGCATTTCTGGCAAAATTTGGGTATTTTTGACAAGTTTTGTGTATTTCTGGCGAGTTTTAGGTATTACTGACAAGATTTTTTTTCTAAAAAACAAATTGTAATAGATTTAAATAGTTTTTATAAGGGATCAAAACAAGTTTACGGTGAGTTTTAGGTACTTCCAGTAAGATTAGAAGGTTTCTGGCAAGTTTGACCACCGTTGATCGCCGTTGACCACGGTTGACCTATTTGTTTGACCCTGATAAATAAATCGGCAAGGTCGGTGGCCTTTAGCGCCTAAGCGGCGATTAATCAGCCTTTTAGACTTTTTTTGCAAACACTAGTAATTATATATGGTTGGTCTCCAAATATTTCCTTTATTGTACAAGTTGGAGAACAAACGGGTAGTAAAAGAGACCGTGAGGTTATACCCTACTGTTCCTTTTCTACTACCTCGAGAAACAACAAAAGAAACCATTTTACATGGTTACAAAATCAAGCCAAAAACCTTAGTTCTTGTGAATGCATTGGCTATCGGAAGGGACCCATAATCTTGGGACAGCCCAGAGGATTTCTTGCCAGAAAGGTTTTTGGGTAGCGATATTGATTTTAAAGGGAGTAATTTCGAGTTCATTCCGTTGGAGCCATGGCAGAAGAACACAGAAGAGTGTCCTGATATCGAAGCTAGGCGGATGAATGTGGTCTGGGAATCTTGATGGGAAACAAATCACCTTGGATTTATTACTTGCCTATCGCTTCTTTAAAATTGTATGATTGTGGGGTTGCTTGATGCATGAAAAGGGGAAGTTATAGACTTTGAAGTTACGGAGGGGTATAACATTGCACAAGAAGTTTGAAGCTTTTACTTTGACCTATGTGTACTTGTAAACAATTAATATCCTACATGGATTTGATACTGTTAATGCGTGTGTGTGTGGTTTTTTGTGGGGGGGGGGGGGGGGGGGGGGGGGATATTCTATGTTTGTTGGCAATAAATGAAGGATAAATTTCATTCTCTTGATGTGGTTTCCCAGGTTGAAAAATGTTTACAAAAACTACAACCACAAATCAAAAGTTAAATGAATCATTCCAAATGCCATGGCATCAAAAGACAGGATTAGTGAAACAGCGTACAAGAACGACGAAAATATGAGAAAACTTGTTCTAAGTCTTGGTTCTTGATCTTCCTCTTCTGGGTGGTGTTGCAACCTTTGTGGTGGCTGAAGAGTGACCCCTGCTGGAAGTCTTGCCACGTCTCTGCTTGTTCCGCCCTCTAGTTTTTTCATCACTATCATTCTCAGTTTCATGGCTTTCTTCTATAACTTCTGACTCAGATGATTCCTTAGTTTTTCTCTTCCGCTTGTTGGCACTGTCTGATGTTTTTGCAGCACTGTTTCTTGTAGTTTTCTTAGATCTTGCAGGTTGACTACCAAGTTCTTTAATTACATGAATAATAGGAATATGCGTGATAATAATCCTTTCCTTAAGATAAAAATATTGAGGGATCTACAACCAGAAACATGTATTATGTGATAAGCATCCTTGTCGTAAGATATAAATGAGCATACCTTCATCACTATCATTCTCAGTTTCATGGCTTTCTTCTATAACTTCTGACTCAGATGATTCCTTAGTTTTTTTCTTCCGCTTGTTGGCATTGTCTGATGTTTTTGCAGCACTGTTTCTTGTAGTTTTCTTAGATGTTGCAGGTTGACTACCAGGTTCTTTAATTCCTGAATCATAGGAAATGCGTTATAAAAATCCCGTCCTAAAGATAAAAATAATGAGGGGGATCTACAACCAGAAACATGTATTATGTGATAAGCATCCTTGGCGTAAGATATAAATGAGCATACCTTCATCAGTATCTTTGCCATCATAAATATCAAGCTGCAAAAACAAGCTACAGTGAACAAGTAATCCAATAAATCAAAACATATAATCTAAAGCAGATTTGTGTAGGTAAAACTCCAGAGTAGTGGCCAGGTTAGAGTCGTAATTGTCGTCTCGGCATCAACAGGTGTTTCCATTAGAGTCTCAGTTCAAGGCATCGGTATTTTTCGGGTTGGGAAGGTAGGGATGTGCATGTGCCTGGGTCAGTTTTGGCCTAAAACCAAAACCAAACCAAAAGAGATCGGTTTTTGGCCCCCAAAAAAAAACGTCTGGTTCGAATTTTGGTCAGTTTTTGCCTTTTGGAATTTTATCGTATTGACCATAAAAAAGTAGGAACCCAATTCCCATTAAATTATGTCAAGCTTTGTGTTTTAATACCAACCAAACTACATCCAGTTAGAAATTTGATGTCAATAGTCGTACCTTTATCAGTAGAAAGGTTTATTAAGTAAAAATTTAAACAAAACATAAAAGGTCGGGACATGTGAGCGTTGGACTGGGTGTATGCTATGCAGATAATCAGTACGGAGTATTTGTTATGACGCCTATGCAATCCACGTATCATTTGCATGTTATATTGAATACAGAGCTGTCTCAATCATTATTCAGAGTTAATTAAAAAAATATGTTTTGTCATTTCCAATAAAAAGAGTAATTTTGTATTAGTTCCATAACTAATACGATACAAGAAACAGCAATCATAGACAAACTGCATAAATGGGAAGAAAATATAAAATACCTGGTCAAGTTGATCACCTACATTTGATCGATCAACCACCACCAAGGAATGTGCTAACCACCACGCACAACTACACTTAGAACAATACAAAATCATAATTTGTAGTGTGCGCCACACATATGTCATGTAAATATGTGTACTCTATCACTCTAATACAACATTTGATTAACATGCAGGGCCTTCGAGAATGTCTACTTTTTTGGGTATCGCAGAGATCTGCACCTCATACATATGAAAACAATTATTAGATGTTCAAGGGAAACATAATCAAAACAACAAGAGAGATAACATACTTCTGCTGATTTGGCCCATATCCAAGTTGACCAGATTGAGCATTGCCCCAACTTATGCATGAGCTTTCAGCACCAACGAAATGATGGAAACTGCCTGAATCCATGCAACGTATCTTCCAGCCACTATGACAAGATAAGAAACGGAGATGACGGTCAAATTACATTTAAACAAAATTCATTCTTGAACTTTGAATCTGCATATATTTTAGGTAAACACAAGGTAACACCAAGTCGTGATGCCATGATGGTCTTAGGGAGGTATTGATTTAAAGAGGTAAGTAGAAAACACTTCAAATCAAGAGAGGTTTTTTAGGGTACATATAGTTATCACCCGTGCTCTTTATTTTACCCCAAACGTATATCTTCCCTACACCTGGATAAGAAACGAGGTCATTTATAACACAAGCGAAAGAAATTCATATACAAATAAGGTTTAAGAACAAAGACTGCATGACTAAAGGTGGTCATTTCAACCCATTTTTACTTATAAATGGGTCGATTATGATCGCGTTATATCTCAAAAATGTGAAAACAGATATAAGGTAAACCCAAACGATGCCAGAGTTGACTAAAGTCTTTTTATTATGCAATCTCCAGTATCATCTTATATTCTTATTCAAATATTGAGATTAATATTGTAATAATTTTGTTTTTGTAATCAATAATCGTGCTTTAGGCATTGATTACGCATAAAAAAGTTTAGAAAAGAACAGTGCTCATGGTCAACCCTGAACAATCCATTAAAACTCATACTAAAGAATGACCAGTTTCAACCCGAACCTATTTTGACCCGTTACACAGCCTGCCCCACCCGATACTTACATATATGTTTCATGCTTAAGTTTTTAACATAGATAAACAGCATACCGGCAGTACAAGCAGAGCTTGCATAACCAGCTGAAATTATTGCATCAGGGGGTATAAGATTATGCTTCGTGAAAATTTCAACACGGCGAGGACTCCACTTCCTCATTTGCTCCTTTATGCCAAGCCTGTTATCATTAAGTTAAGATATTGCACCATAGCCATTAAAAAAAGAGGAGCACGAGTATTACATAAAAAGAAATTTTTATTTTGCAAGTCATTTAATTTGTTTTAGATTGCAAAGCAACGATTCTTTCTGTGAACTGCCAAAGAAAAACCGCGCTATTCTTCAATAAGTTTCAAGTACTGATTAATTTTTTCGCAAGAAAAATGTCAGAGTTTTCAATAGAAATTAAGTTGACCTAAGTAAAAACGAAAGCATGGAGAGGGAAATAATAGGAAAGTAGAAATGTTATCCGTTCCAATATCATCCAATGCGCTCACCTAAAATGATTTTAAGATGATACATTAGTATATAATCAAGTAAATTGAGGCCCAGACATGTATACAAACAGTGATGCAGGATAACTTAAGTATAAATGTACCCCTTCTGAGTCAAATGCTACTGTGAACACACAAGACATGTTTGAGGCTCAACAAAATTCATAATGTAATAAACAGATAATTAACAACTGTAATAACAATAAGCGCTCTATTTTATTACAACGGTTTTGATTTTGACCACACGCAACTTTAAGTATTGTTTCATCAGAGAGAGAAGCTATTGCCGTAGGGCGAGGCTGAGCTTCATAAGCAAGCCTCACAGAGCTTTCTTTTGCATTATACTGCATACAATAAACCATATGATAATCATTGAGAAGCGAAATAAGACGACAAGAGAGCCATGATAAAAAGAAAAGCTACACATACCTCATTGTCAGTTCCATGACCAAGTTGACCGTACTGTGGGTGTCCAGCAGTTCTGGAGATAAAAAAATGTTATTGAAGAAAACTTAGTTTAAGCTTGATATTAAGTACCCCATAACAATCAAAAACTAAGATTGACCATACTGAATAGAAGCGCCTTCGAGAGAAGTCAACCAAACAGTAAAATCAGTCCCACATGCAACATCTTTTACATCCGTTATAAGACATTGTACTGGAGATAACTCAAACTCTGCATAAGCAAAAGAAGTAAACAATCGTTAGCACAAAGAAACAGTAGAGGCCAAAATTAAGTAAATCAATCTACTTTATTTAATATCATCTTTACAATTGTTAGAATGCCACTCACCATTTTTAATGAAGGCCTTGTACCAAAGATCTCCATGCTTGTTCAGCCAAAAGGGAAAAAACGAGATGCATCTTCGGTTTGCACAACAGTAATGGCACCTCCGCTTCATGCTTTAAACTACTTTATATCTGCGAAGACAACAAACCATATTACTTTGTGCACGGTGATCATTAATATTACAATGCACACAGATGATATGCTGTATATCATGATTAAGCAAAATATCGAATGATGGGTAAGCAAAAGCATCTGAATAACTTACTTAGACAGACCAGAGACGACTGTTGGACTGTTGCGTGGGATTTTATCCCCATGTCCAAGCTGCCCCTTCTGCAAGAATACCATGGTTTTTTTGTATTAGAGATCAGAAAGAACACAAACATTAATTATTGTAAGTTCAATACAATGGTAGTGTATAAAGTCTGGATTTTATATAAAGAAAACCAACACAAAAACTTAGTTGATGGGTAGAATTTTAATTATTTATCCATTTTCAACTCCTCCCTCAATGGAATTTTTATATATGTTAATGTTAATGCATAAAAAAAAGCTTTTTGCATTGCAGTACATTATTGAAGATTTGTTTTCAATGGATACAGTTTAGTACAAGGTTGAGTTAGCAAAAATAAACAGACTAAAGAAACTTGAGCATTGATAATGCTCTTATGCCAAAAGGGTAACATGTGGTTAACTTCCTTGTCAAAATTTCCCTAATTCTGACATGAATCTGATAAGAACCTATTTAATAGTTTCTTATTAATATTTACTAGTTTCCTTTATTATATTTTCTTGGTCAACTATTTAGTAGTTTCCTTTATTATGTAATCTTAGTCAACAAGATAAGTCTATTATAAATAGACCATTAGGATTGTAATTGTTATTATGTTGAATGATAAAGAATATTGATTTGTTAATCAATTGGGGAGTCGGTTTATCTCACTAATATAAACCATTGGGGGGTCGGTTTATCTCATTAATATAAACCATCGGGGGGTCGGGTTATCCCATTAATATAGCCTATCTATCTTATTCGTTCTTTTAATCTCTTTTATCGATCCGGTTCGTATCAATTGGTATCAGAGCTGTTTCGATTCTAGGGTTTGAAAAAAAAAAAACTGTTCACGAAAAAAAATCAAAGTTTAGAAACAACTATGATGAGCAAGAAAATGGCAGAACTTGAAGATGATTTTCGTGAATTTAAGGCACACACGGAAAGAAGGTTTGTTTCCTTGGACATGAGTATTAGGGCTTACCGACTCGAAGAAGATCAGAGACATGAAGAAGAAGATCAGAGACATGATGAGCGGATTCGAAGGTATGATGAATTGAAGAATTTACTTCTCTTTTTAATTCAGAAATCATCATCGCACTGCTGACAATCTTCTCCGACAGTGAACAACCAAGGTACCCGCAGTAACAACCACGGTACACGCAAAATCGATTCAAAATTCTCCACTTCCTGATGATTTGACATCTGATCCAAACAAAAAGACTACGGAAAAAGGAGTCCGTAAAGAGGGGTTTGGTTGTGCCTTGAATATGAGTAAGGGGTCTCATTTGGGTCTCCGACATTGTGCTACCAATAGAAAGAGAAAGAAAAGGAAAGGGCCTTTCGTGTGGACGAAATCAAAGTCTCGTGTTGTGATTGAGGTTGGGCAAACTGAAGCTATAGATGGCGGGCTGAATTGTGACAGTAGATTAGCAAATTATGAACAACCATGCCAACACTTTTTGATGTTTGATTATGACCCACAAGAGGGAGAACTACAAGTCAAAACATGGGATCCCGGAATCACGTGAGGCAAGATTATGGAGCAACACCTTGAGGACAAGGTGTTTTTGGGGGCGGGAGTATTGATAAGAACCTATTTAATAGTTTCTTATTAATATTTACTAGTTTCCTTTATTATATTTTCTTGGTCAACTATTTAGTAGTTTCCTTTATTATGTAATCTTAGTCAACAAGATAAGTCTATTATAAATAGACCATTAGGATTGTAATTGTTATTAGAGCACAGGGAGTCGTGGTGCCATAGGCTCGTGCCATAGAGAAAAAAGTGAGGAAAATGGAGTTTGGCACCAAATTTGGTATGGCACCAGATTCAGTGGAGTGGTGAGCCATAGCCGAGAGGCCTTGGCACGAACCATGGAGTGGTGAGCCATAGCCAAAACTCGTGCCATAGGGCTAATTTTTCACCAAAAAAAAATACTATCGGCGTCGTTCGGCTGTTACGCCAACAGCAGAGAGGGCCTTGGCACCTAGCACAAAGTGTGCGCGCCATTCTTTTTTCTCGCGCCAAGGCTTGGCGCCAGCCGATGGCACCACCATTCCCTCCGCTCTTATGTTGAATGATAAAGAATATTGATTTGTTAATCAATTGGGGAGTCGGTTTATCTCACTAATATAAACCATTGGGGGGTCGGTTTATCTCATTAATATAAACCATCAGGGGGTCGGGTTATCCCATTAATATAGCCTATCTATCTTATTCGTTCTTTTAATCTCTTTTATCGATCCGGTTCGTATCAGAATCATATATACCCCCATTCTAAGGTTCGCAATTTTATACAACTCTCTGCAGATTTCATAATATCATATTTACCTTTTCAAAACACTAGAAATACTACAGTAAACCCATTCCGTGGTTTATAAAATAGAACAGTTACCACTAACAATGTGTTTCACTGAATACATAAAGAGAACAGTGTACCGATAATCTTAGATAACTCATAACCATAGCATTGTTTTCCTACGCTTTTATTCAGTGAAAAAATATGTTAGTTAACAAGTATCAGTTAACTTAATTTCTATTTGTTTTACTAGGAAATTGCTAGATATGATATGTTTAGTAAATTGAAGAGGCTAGTGTCGCTGGTCAATCTGATAAATGCTAGGAACTTGCCTCATTTTTACCCCATGTGAAGCAACGTCCATCCACATCCAATGCCACGCAATGATTAGATGCTGCATATAAATTTAAGAAAAATATATAAATAAAGTTTAAGATAGTATAGAGGTCAGCAAGGTATCTAACAGTTCATTTTTTGCATTAACGGGGCGTTTGGGTTAGCTTATTAGTTTTTTTCAGTAAATAAGCCACCTTTTTTTACCCAAATATATACTTTTAGCCTTTCTAGAACCACTTAAACAAGCTAACCCAAACAACTCTCTAAGTGATTATTTACATCAAAGAGCCCCTAAAAGCTGGAGTAATATAAAAACTTTATGGACCCCATAAAAGTTTTAAAAATCTAATCCAATATATATTGTTTGCCTAGAAATTTACAAACATTAATCATCCAAAGGGTGTCTGTTTAAGCTTTGTTTCTATGTCATTAGCTTAAGTGGTTTCAACTTATTTTTCGTAAGCTCATTTTCTGCGGCTGGCTTATTTTGAGACTTATAAAATTATTGTGACATAATAAGTTAAAAATTACTACTTACCACAACCAGAAGCAACATAGCGAATATCAACACCAACAAGAGACCGAAGTCGTGTCGGAGAAAACAAACGCTGTTCAAGCACACTTTTCGGCTTAAATTCTCGGCTTTCGGAACGTGTTGTACCACAGAACAACAACTCGCCTCCCTTCACATCCTCTTCTTTCTTCTGTGTCTCCATTGCAACAGCAGACGACATTCTCCAACCAAACAGTAAAAAAACACAGACCAGAGTGGTTTTTTTGACCCAAAAAAAATAGCGTATGTTTTATAGGGGTGTTGTGGAGTACGATGTAAAGCGGGAATGTGTGTGGGATGAATGTAAAAGTGGCGGGATAATGGGATTTTGGTCACACTTTACGAAGTTTATTTACTACAGTAAAAAAGATTAGGGTATGGGTGAAGCAGGTTTCAAGGGATTTGTTCTGGTTGGAACAGAGTGCTTTTTCTTCCTAATAGTAAATGCAAATAAGTAGCAATATTTCTAAAATGTTTGCGCACTTTATAAATTGATTATAAATTGATTGATACACTTAAAAATATGTGTGTCAAGACTATTATATCATTAATATGTATATGAGTATAAATGTCAAGACACACGCAGTTTGAGTGTGCAAATCAATAAGTGAAGTGTGCAAATCACCACTCTTTCTAAAAGTTATTGTATTTCATCTTTCTTTTACAATAAAAAAACAAAGGAAATGCTAACAGGCCCTAACAACAAACTCCACTTTTCATGTTTGATAATAATACTAACATTAAGACATAATTATAAACACTTGTCACTTTTTTTGCTTATACAATGAAAGTATTAAATGTGTTGAGATCTATAGGAGATTAATAACTAATTGATGATGATTTTTTTGGAATGATGTATTATTTTTTGAATGAAAATAAAAAAGAAATTTTGGGGGGGGAAAATAAAAAGTTTGTTGTTAATGACAACCTTAATGGTTGTTGTTAGCAAAACCCAAGGATCCGAAAGTTCTCTGTGACTCAAGACAATGGGGCACGTGCTGCTATTCATATATTTAATAGGACTAGCAGGGTACCCACGCAATGCGGCGACGGGTACCTTGTGATCATATTTTTGGCGAGCGATATTTTTCTATTACATATTTTTTGTGATAACGACTTTACGCATGACGAAAATTTTAAAGAATAACTTCATCGCAAACTATTTCATATTAATTTTTGGACTTCAATGGTATAAAGTTTAATTATTTTTGAACATGTTTCTATTAAATTAATAGTGGAGATGGTTATAATGACAACATTAATTCAAGTTTTGTAACCGACATGCTATATTAGCTTGTAAAATGTGCATTTAAACATGTATTACTTAATTATGTATTACTTAAATATGTAGTATAGATAGCTTGTACAATATGCATATAAATATGTATTACTTAAATAATTAATTAGAGAGAGATACCAATCTCTTTTATATGTAATATAGATTAGTTTTGCTATAGCCAAAGGAGTGGGGGCTCAGATAGTATCTCGGCTCCCCACTAACTTTTTGTAAATCCTGTTTTTCTAATTAAGTGATGTTATAATAAAAAAAAATAAAAAAATATAATAATAATAATAATAATAATAATAATAATAATAATAATAATAAGAGAAAATTACATCGATCGTGTCCCTGCAGTCAGCCTCGTTTACTTGTTTGGTCTCCCTTTTGAAAATCGATGGAAATGGTTACGGAAGTGATCATTTTGGTGTGTGTTTGTTCCCACGGGATGAACAGTCGTTATGTGTCTCTGTTGGTGATGAGAATTAAGGTAATTTTGCATAAAAACTTAGTTGCACCGTTGGTAACCAAAATTTCAAATTTCATAATACTACGCATTAGTTTTACATTTTTTGTATTTTTTCTATTGCGTGATTGGTCCCTAAAGATTGAAATTGTCTTTAACCAAAAATCATATATGGTTACTGGAAACATTATTCACTTACACGATTATACTTCACCAACACAAAACACTACACGACTATAAACTACAACACACAACACACACAAATATATTTCCAAGATTAAAATCCCATGATCTTTCCCATATTATGTATATGATAATCTATCATTTTTATATTAAGATCTATTTTACTAACCCACTAACAACCTCACATCAAGTTCTATTTTCTCTGATCTAAAAAAAATAAAACTATCAATCTTCATCTCATATCTACAAATTGATAAAAACGCATACAAACATCACAAAAACACACACAAATAACGAATTTTTTCCGAAGTGGTCACATCAAGATCTATTTCCTTATTTGGTTTGTACTGCTTATGAGACTTCGGTGCTGTTTGTTTATTAAGAGACTCTGAATCTGAATCTGATTCGCACATCTGAATCTGAATGTGATGCGCAAATGTCTGAATCTGAATGAAATGATATTGTTTGTTTTTTACTTTTTAAATGTCTGAACGATAAAAGTACAAATCAGTTTATTCTTAAAATCAGTTTTATTCTTACGAAACATAAACATGTTAAAAAATTATATAGAACATTTTAGTCATAAAATTAACATAGTTGTAAGAACGCTCCATCTGCGTCCTTACCGGCGACTTTTTCCGGCGGGGACAAACGCCTGTTTTTTTCAATTTATTCTGTCTTCCTCTTTTATATTCTAATCGTTCCTCAATTCTTTGCTGAAGCCCATTCGCTGTTTAATGTTATGTAATCGCATGATCTATTAATTATTAATCTCAGTTGTTAATGATTCGATTGGATCGTCCTTTACATGTTATTATCCGGCTCGACGACCTTCGGAAAGAAGCGATTAGATTTAATTGGGTTTTCTTAGGAGTTTGTATTTATATTTTCGCAGATCCATATCATGATTCTTTGAGCCCCCTTCAATCCAAATAGGGGTTGATTTGGCTTAGGTTTTTTGTCTGGTTTAATTTGGGCATTTCTTTTCCATGGGGAGTTATCGTACAAAGGAGGAGGATGTCGCTA
>BQNB010176907.1:0-13016 GCA_026074375.1 Tanacetum coccineum
GGTTTAAGATCCCACATAGTATCATATAGCATGATTATAAGATAAAGTAGAAAAGGTTAAAAATCAAGAAAATTCGAATTTTGGCGCCTGGCCTGGATGAGCCACGGATCTACCATATGGTGGATCCGTGGGTCGGAAATATCACCAAAAACTACCAGAACATCATTTTTCACCCAAAACACAAAGCAAGTTATCATGCAAGTAATATTTTGTACTACCAAATAACTTTGACATGATTAGATTTTTTCATAATGCATAGCAAAATAAAGAGAGTACGTAGTTTCAACATCTAGTGTACGCATGCAAATTCAAGTTAACAATCCAAAGAGACATTAATAAGACAATTAAAATGTTTCACAAACAAGTCATTCTTCAACGACATCCTTTCTTCAACATCTTTGAAATGTTGTGCAATGTTGTGCAATGCTCGACCCAAGTTTTTAAACATCCCTCTTGTCTCCCTTTTCTCCGTGGACATGTTAGGATTGTCCTTAAGAGCCCTATGATAAGATCTAGGTGAAAGCTTAGTACTAGGCAAGTCCCCATTATCTGAAGGTGGAGATTTAGTTGAGGATGAGGTGGTCTATTGAGTCTGTTTAGATTTTCCTACATTCCTAGTTCTTTTGGTTGAGGTTTCTTGGGTTGTTTTGCCTTAAGTGAGGACATTTTCCTAGGGACAAGTTTGTAACGTTCATCAAATGACCCTTGTGCCATGTTTGCTTTAAGGTTCTCAAAGAGACGAGTTAAGATCATGCCATATGGTAGAACTTTGTCTCATCTATCCCTAAAGAAGTACATCCTTCTGACGATGAAGTAGGCAAGGTTGTCCATTTTCTAAGCAATACAACAATAAAGCAATAACCGCTTGAGTGCGGTCTCTATTTCCAATGGCGGAATAAACGTTCTCCCTTATGACTAGTTTACAAGGCCTAAGGTGATCAAAGAGCTCACTTGTTTCGATTTGGTTTGGCAATTTATAGATGGTGTTTCCTTCTTTGTCTATCTTTTCATGAACGGCTCTTCTATGGATTAGGTTACGGATATCATCAAGAGCATGAAGGCGTGAGTTGTAAGGTTCAATTTGTTCTATGGTTTTCTCAAGTTCATTAAGGCCCCATGCATCGGAGTAGATACAAATGCCTTGATTAGGAAGATGAGTAAGCTCAGCAAATTAAGCAAGGGAGAGGTTGAAATAATGATTGTTGATAACGAATTAGATTGAGAAATGGTTGTTAGAGTCTCTTTCAAGCTTAAGAGTTTTGCAAAACTCAAAGATGAACCTAGGATAAATTTACTCATCTAGAGATAGCAAGCAATCAAAACATATGACAGTAAACTTGGCCACAGAGTCATCACTAAGGTTATTATAGAAGGATGGATCAATAATTCTCCCTTCATGAACATATCTACTTTCTAAGGCCCTATAGATATCCCTAAATGAATCGGACATGTTGGGATCATTATAGATTTTTGGAGCATAAGAACGGGTTTTCTTGTAGTCTTGTTGATATTCGCTTGGCATTTTGGTACATATTGTTAGGAATTATGGATTTCTACAAGTTAGTACTGCTAGTTCAACTTGATACTGCTGGTGATGGTTAGTGCTCCTGATGAAGATTTGTGAAAATAGTCTAAGTCATTAGTACTGTTATTTATATTAGTTAGTACTGCTATTATGATATACATGAGTTAAATTAAGAATAGATATGCATTATCATTGTACGCGTTTTGTAAGCCGATTAGGTATTCCTTAGTGTATAAAAGGAACCCTACGGCATTGTTAGAGACATGCATAGAATTCATATCTTATAGTTAGTTATTCTGTAACCTAGGCAGAATATTAGCAATCAATATATTCAAAGTTTAGTATTCATTGTTCTTCTTAGTATTACAAGTTAGATTCCGCATAACTTGTAGTATTCACAATCATAGTTTCTCTTATAGTTAGTTTGGATTTATCCAGGTTAACTAAGCTTTAACAAGCTAAGAAGATCTGTTCATTAGGATCAACAAGTGGTATCAGAGCCAGGTTGAGAAACTCTAAATAAGAAGAACATTATATCTACACAAGATCTCATAATCAAAGAGAAGATGGAATCACAATCAGAAACTACCCAAACAGTGTCTACACTACAACTTCCAGACTCAAAACTGAATTATGATCTATAGAGCATAATAAAGGAGCAATATCTTACTCACACTCGATTATCTCATTGGGAGGTTATTTAGAAATGTGTGTTTTGTATGCACCTGTAATTGCATCAGCTAGGTACTTAAGGTCCCCAATCCCTCCCAAAACGTAAACAAAAAGCCAGCAAGAAGAATGAATTGTAAGCAAAAACACTTTGTTGTATATCCATAAACCAGATGAGCACCAATTGAAGTTTATGGAATCAATGAGAATGCAAAAGACCTTAGGAAGCTATCAAGACCAGGTTTGTATTCAACAAAAATTTAAGAAAATGCAGAAAACCATTCTTAATCAACAATCTGAGAATTTTACCTCATCGGAACTGAAGACTGGGATAAAACATATGATAGTTTATCTTAAACTGCATCGAACACAATTGTGAGAATTCATGGCGAAGTTATTTTCCAGAAAGATGAAAGTCTAAGTTATTAAGAATCTAACATTAGCTATTGGAAGCAATATTGCCTATTGAATCATAGTCGAAATAAATCTTATCTAGATAAAAAGATCATGATGACTTGACAACAAATTAAAGGTTAAAAAGCTGAGATTAAAAGTCCCAATCAAACTTCAAGTTTCAAACTCTCAAAAGGGCTTTGTATCTTCAAAAAACACTAGCAATTACTAATGATGTAGTGAATACTGCTACATGAAGTTTCTACTTGCTTAACTTACATTGGACAATCTCTCTGCTCATGCCTATGACTGATGAGGTCATGTTTTTCCATTCTTGTCATCAATCTAATAGTCAAAAATGGACAATGGAAGACCTGGAGCCAGATTGATACTGATGATCTTAAGAGATGAGATCACACAATGTGCATGAATGGCCATGCATACCATAAGTAGTGACAGAGATTCTTAAAGAAGACAGGAAGAAATTTGAACTTCAATGGCAAAGAAACTGTTAGCTTTGATAAGACAAAGGTTGAATATTACAACTGTCACAGAAGAGGTCACTTTGCTAGAGAATGCAGGGCACCACAGAATCAAGGGAATAGAAATGGAGATGTTCCAAGAAGAATTGTAAGATACTCCTGCAAATGCCTTGGTTGTTCAAGATGGGATAGGTGGTTTTGATTAGAGCTTTCAGGCTGAAGAAGGACCCACAAACTTTGCTCTAATGGCCTATTTGTCTTCAGGTTCATCTAGTTCATCTAGTTCAGACTCTAAGGTATCCACCTGCTCCAAAGTTTGCTTAAAATCCTATGAGTCCTTAAAAGAACACTTTGATAAACAGAAAGAGCAGCTTAAAAAATCTAACCTAGAAATTATAGGTTATCAATTAGGCTTAGAATCATTAAAAGCCAGAATTGTTGTTCATCAAAAAACTGAAGCTATTTATGAGGAAGACATTGTATTTTTGAAATATGATGTTAAGGTAAGAGATAATTCTATTACAGAGCTTAAAAATCAGTTAGCAGAGGCTTTAAGAGAAAAGGATGATTTGAAACTCAAATTAGAAAAGTTTGAAACATCATCTAAGAAACTAACTGCTCTATTAAACAGTATCTATTAAATAGTCAAATAAGTGTTAATAACAAGACTAGTATTGGTTTTGATAGTCAAATGACTGAGAATGAACTGCATGATATTCATAATAATAATAGTGAAGTGTTTGTAAGTGCATCTAATAGTAGTGTGAATGAGATTGAAGAGGAAAATAATCAAGTAAATGATAGGTTTAAGAAGGTTGATGGATATCATGCAGTTCCTCCTCCTTACACTGGGAACTACATGCCCTCAAGACCTGACTTATCCTTTGCTAGATTAGATGATTCTGTCTATAAGACTAATGTGAGTGAAACTATCACTAGTGTGCCTAGGAATGAATCAACTGCATCTAAGTCTAGTAAGGATAATTTGGAACAACCTAAAGATGTTAGGCCTAGTGCTCCTATCATTGAAGAGTGGGAGTCTGATAGTGATGATGATTGTGTGATTAGACCTTCATTTGAAAAGAATAAACCTAGTTATGCTAAAATCAATTTTGTTAAATCAGATGAAAATACTAGGAAATCTGTTATTGAACAACACACAAATAGGCAAGCTGAAAACCTTAGGAAAAGTCAGAGTCCTAGGGTTGATAAAAGAAATTAGAATGGAATAATGACTCAGAAACTAGGGGATGGTTTTGAGTTCAATAAGAAAGCTTGTTTTGTATGTGGAAGTCTTAACCATTTAATCAAGGACTGTAACTTTTATGAGAATAAAATGGTTGAAAAATTTGTGTTGAACAATAAGGGAAGGGTTACTGGTCAAAGGGAAGTTAGACCAGTATGGAACAATGCTCAGAGGGTGAACCATCAAAACAAATTGACTCACCCACATCCTAAAAGAAATTTTGTTCCAACTGCAGTCTTAACAAGGTCTGGCAATGTACCAGTTAATACTGCTAAGCAAAGCTCCTCAAGAGCAGCAATATCAAATAGTACTGTCAGATATGTTAATAATGCTGCATCTAGACCAACTGTGAATGGTGCAAAACCAAGTTCAAATGTTTTTCATAAGTCACATTCATCAGTTAAGAGGACTATTTATCAATGTGTGATGGGGATCAGTGGGATTTGCTGAACCTTCACCCATTTCTTCTTGATCTTGTACCACCATTGTTTTGAATAATGGTGTTTCCCTTCCAGAAAAACCTTTCCCTACTCTTTGTATATTTCCAAATATCTTCTTTGTGTGAGAGGGTGTAACATAAATCCTATTATGATTTGACATCCCTTCAGTTGCTTATCCAAAAAGACTTGTAATAAAACTTGATACATTAAAAAAATAAATTTGCCCATTTTATCCAAGCTTCTTCACCAGAGTTTCAAAAATGTATATTTTAAAAGTTGTACTTCTGATTTTGTGCTAAGCAGATAATAGCAGATCCATAGTGCTACTAAACTCATTCCATGCAGTAGTCTTATAACTTAGGCATTGTAAAATAGTATGAATTAGAAATTTCCATTGTTAGGAAAAGAATGCCTTATAGAAAGTAAGATTCTGTAAAATTTTTCTCATACCCCATCAGTGTAAGTAGTTCAAAGATGGTAGAATTGGGTAGTCAATCAACACCTTCAGAATCTTCTAGTTGAAGATCTCTTCTCATAGTTGATTCAGTTATGATTATCTTCTTCCCATCCACTAGGGTTTGTAACTGTACTTCCCCATTGACAGTTTTAGCTTTGACAGTAGATCAGAACTATTCTATGCACAAAATTTATATAGTGGGATTGATCATTAGTGCATATCTTATAGGGTTTGCATTTAGAAAATCCATAATTTGTTCAAACCCTTCACTTTCTGCGGGTTTAGACAAGAACACGACCATGTTGTGAGTATCAGCAAACTTTAGAGTCGTCATTGTGTTGGATTTTAATGATGACAAAATTGAGTTAGGGTTTATGATTAAAGAGTATATAAAAGAGTGAAATTAATTGAATGAGTAATTGGAACCCTTAATCGAAGTATTTATGAAAATTCCTCTCAAACAGCATTACCCATCCCTAGCAGTAGTAAGTTTGCTTTAGGCAGCATTTAACTTTTCAACAGTAATAGTAGTAAGTTTATGCTGGCAGCATTATCTTTCACAGCTAGTAGTAAAGTTATTACCTGGCGGCATTACACTTTCAACAGCCGGAGTTAAGTTTTATGCCTTGATTAGCATTAACTTTCCTTTACATCAAAAGTAGTATGTTTTGCATAGCAGCATTAAACTTTTAACAGCCTGTAAGTAAGTTGATTCTCAGCACATTACTTTCAACTCCATTTCAAACTTAAGATCCATTAAAAAATAAAGGTCATCTCTTTCTATTTTTAACTTACTATCTCTTAATTCTTTTACTCACTTGTACACTCTGTTTGTTTTTATATCACATAGCTCTCTTTCTTTTTTTATGCTCACTTAATTCTCTCAATCCTTTTAGCTCACCAGATCACTCTGTCTGTTTTTATATAGCTCTCTTTCTGTTTTTTATTCTTACCAACTCTCTCAATTCTTTTAGCTCACCAACCACTCTATTCAATCTAATGCTTTTCTTTGCTTTTCTAGCAAAATGTTAGTCTAAAAACCAAGAAAACACAATCCATGGTTCCAAATCTAACACATTTATGAGACACTAAAGAGATTAAACTTTAACTCTCTCATAAAATACACATTTTCAAAATCTAAATTACTAGTTTTAATGGTACTTTTTCCTGTAATTTCCCCTCCTATGGGGTTCCCTCCAAAAGCAACGTATCCTCCATCTATCTCTTCATAGTCTGTAAGATAGGACATGTTCCTTGTCATGTGCCTTGAACATCTACTATCAATCACACCTTTATCTTGTAAATCCATTTGTGGATTGCCCTGCACATTATATAAAAAAAATCAGTTTCTTTTAGGGACCCAAGCCATCACTGACTTGGATCTGTCTTGTGCATCAAGATAATCAAACCTTTTTAGGATAGTTGATGCACTATTATGTTTAGAAACATGGTCTAAAACTTTATTCTTTGGTTTCTAAAACAACAAGTGAGGCTATAATCAGCATTAAAAAATTTCCTTTCTGCTATTACTACTGGTTTTGGCCTTGCTGCATCTTATATGCTTTTTTGGCCTAACAGTATTAACATTTTTCTCCTTACAGTATTAACCCTCTGATTAAAATTACTATTTTTAAATGTTGTATTCATGTGAAAGGGCCTCTTAACAGTTGAATGTGCCTTTTTAGAAAGATATGACATTGGTCTAGAAGCATTCATTGTTGTTTTTGTGTGAGCAGCATTAACTTGTCTAGCAGTTTTACCTGATACTATCGCCCACGCTTTTATTAGTACTGCTCTTGGAACCATGTTCTTTTTAGCACAGGGGTGAGTCTTTTTAGCAAATTTTTGGTGATTTACCCTTTGAAATAAGCATTGTTACATACAGGGTTTTACTTCTTTGATTTTGATATTGTTTTTGATGGTATCTGCTAATCAACCTGGCAGAATGTTCAAAACACTTCCACTACATAACAGGACCGTATATTAAATCATCTCTAAAAATTAGCTTCCCTAGTCTTTGAGACATCATATTGTTCCAATTTCTTTGATTGCCTCTTGGACTGTGAGTGTTTTGCCTATGTTTCTCAACTTGTTTAACAGTTTTCCTAGCAGTTTTCTCTTGTTGCTTAGGTTTGACAAACTCTATCTTAGCAATACTAGGCTTAACTGTTTTCTTCTTAGTTTTAGTTTGAGACACATTTTCTTCCTCACTATCTGACACCCATTCTTTAATAATTAGATAATCATCAGACTTCCGAACTACCTTAGACACTTCTTCATCAGGACTTTTGTTCTCAATTTACAGGCTTAGTAACAAACTTCATCTAAAAACCAGTAAAAGGACAAGTAGGTGTGGAGGCATGAGTTTTCCTGTGTTAGGGAGGGGAACTGCATTATAGCCTTAAGCTTTCTTTGCAGTGTCATACATTATGAACGTTTCTATAAGTTTGTTTATGCTTTTAGATGCATTTTTAATTTTATCTACATTAAATTGAATTCCATCTTTTTTTTTTGAGCTATTTCTAGCTTCTGCCTGGTGCTCTATGTTAGCTATATCTCTTTACATTCAATTTCAATTTTATGACCGTTATATCTTGTTAATAAATGAATCATTTCCTTATAAACTTCAAGTTTCTCTTCTACTGACTCTAATCCTGTCTTTATAGCTAGAACCATTAACTCAGATTTCTTAAAATCTTTATATAGTTGATCATATTGATATTTAAGGGTTTCAATAGTTTTCAAGCAAGATTTTAAGCAATTTGAATTGTTAGATACCTCTGAGTTAGAACTTTAAGATGAGTAAGCCATGAGTGCATAATTAGGTCCTTCATTTGCCTGATCACTCCAGTCATACCCACCAAGACCATCACATGACACCAAAGCTATGGAAGTGGATGTTTCCACATGCACAGTCCTTCTTGTGCTTTCCTTGTTCTTGTAGTCTTGATTTCTTAGAGCTCTGCATTCTTTAGCAAAATGTCCCTTCTTTGGCAGTTGTAGCACTCCACTTTGGACTATCAAAGCAACATTTATCTTGCCATTGATAGTAAGCTTCCTACTTATATTCTTCAAAAACCTTATAGCCCCCATAGTCAACATAGCCATTTGTCATCTCAAATCCATCTCTTCCAAATCATTTAGATGGATTTGTTGCAAGTCCTCATGTACAAGTTGAGGATTATTTGGTTGACTAGCAAGAAATGTACAAATAACAACATCACTCAAGTTGTCAATATTAGAAGAATTAACTTGAGTATTAGCAGTAGAAACTCCATTAGCAGTATTAACTGCTTGAGCAGTACTATAATGTGCTCCATTAGTGCTGCTATTGTTGTTATTTGAAGAGGACATAAAAGCCATGTTCTATGTGCTTGAACTTGAGCTAGACATCCCTTTGACTTCTGGTTCATACACCTTAAGGTTGTTGTAGAGATCATCCATGCTCATTGTATCCAAATTAGTTTTATTCCTCCACACAACAGCATGTGTGTTCTATTCTGGTGACAAACTTCTCAACAGCTTCTGGTTCACATCTTCTTGTGAAAGTGTTTCACCCAAAATCTCTAGCTGACTCACAAGCTTCTGAAGCCTATCAAAAGTTTGATCAAGGGTTTCTGAGCTAGGAGCAGTGAAGTTTTCATACTGCTGTTTCAAGAGATTTCTTTGAGTTTTCTTTGTAGCAGCATTCCCACCAAACCTCTTTTCAATAGCTTCCAGCAGCAACTTAGCATCCTTGATGGAGTTGAACTTTAACTGATGTTCATTAGGTATTCCCATCATCAAGGTGCTTCTGGCCTTCACTTCTAACCTCTTCTGAGCCTTTTCTTCAGCAGTTGTAGGAGGTATTACTTTCTCAACACCTTCCACAACTGTTGTTTTTGGTGCAGTGTTTCCATTCTCTATGACCTCCCATAGAGCATAGTCAATCATCTGGATGTACTGTTCTATTCTCATCCTCCATAACTCAAACTCACCAGGTTTGAGCATTGGAACCTTGGATGCAGCCACCATATGTGCAGATTCTGAATCCATATCTTCTAGCAAAGAGATCTTGTGTATTCAAACAGGTTCTTCTAGATCACAGCTTCTCAACAAGCTCTGATACCACTTGTTGTCCCAGGATGTAGGATACCTCTTGTTGGATCCCACTTCAATAGATCGAATTCCTTAAGCTTGTTTAAGGTTTAGTTATATTAGATAAATCTAACACAACTATAGTAGAAACTTTATGTGAATGTATTAAAGATTATGCGGAATCTAATCTTTAATATTAGAAGAATTCTTAATGAAACAGTAACACAAGACAATATAATTCAACAATAAAAGCTCCAATATTATTATTACAAATAATATGAATACTCTCCTAGTATTAGGATTACAAAACCTTGAAGCTATAACAATATCAAAAACAAAAGATTTCTAGATAGCAAACTCTATGCCCTAGGACCTCCTTTTATACACCAAGGAGTCCTAGTCGATTTACAATATATTCCTAAGATATAGAATATTCTCAATGATCTATTCTATAAATAACTAATACTTATCACGTAAGTAATCTTGATCTCCAATTAATCTTTATCCTTTCTTTTGTCTTTATCCATTCTCTTCTGACAGTAGAAACTCTTTCAGCAGTCTTAATCTTTAAGCAGTTGTAACTTTTGTACTAGCATCATTAACTTAGTACCAGTAGTAGTAACTTATACACCAGCAGCATTAACTATGTACAAGCAGTAGTAACTATTTAGAATATTTTCTTCAATCTTCACCAGCAGTACTAAATTTACACTAATAGTACTAATATATACTAACATTAGTAACTGTGAACTAGCAGTACTAACTTTATACTAGCAGTACTAATATATACTAACAGTAGTAACTGTGAACTAGCAGTACTAACTTTATACTAGTAGCACTAACTACTTAGCATATTTTTTATTGAAGTTAATGAACAGCACTAACTTTTGCTTAGCAGTAGTAACACAAACCTTAGCAGCAGTAACTTCAAGAAGGCTTTTAATCCTAACAATCCTCCCCTAAACTTGATATTTATCTCCAAAATCATCAAGTTTCATTTAAAGCTTAATCAATCACCAGGAGGATGCTTCCAAACACTTCATTTAGGTACATAGCCTTCCTTAAGCTATTTCTTGACCAATCTAAGAAGCTCAAATGCCATTTCACACTCATAATCAACTTGAAGCTTCACATCATTGAACATTTGATGTAGTGTGTGATTTGTAAGTGGATACATCTTCTTAACCAATAGATAAAATAGCATGTTCTGCATTGTTACACAATAAACTCTACAAGAATCATAAAGCTTCCAGTTCAGCACTTTAACTAATCCTTGTTAATTCTTCCATACATTATCTTCAACATGATGTTCAAACATGGTATTCAAATTAAGAAGTAAGAAATTATCCATGTAATTCACTGGCTTTATCTTCTTAAATCTTGCTTTGACTATACTCCAAAGAACTTCCAAGTCTTCTCTGTCAAAGTTTTAAGCATCTTTCCAAAAGTTAAATACATCTGAGTTTTACCATCTGCTCTGATAATTTGGAAATAGCTTTTCTTTCCTTCTTTGTAGATCTTGTAGTCAACAATGGTTGGAGATTTAGTAGATAAAGGTGTAGCATCAATAATTACATCATCTCCATCATCTGGAATTATTTCCAAACATTGCTTAAGCTCTTCAGACTCTTTGTCTTCTTCCAACTTTTGCCTTTTAGAGCTTTCTTATTCCAGCTCTTCTCTTGCTCTCTTTAAACTGCTCTCTTGTGCTATTTCTTCTTTAGCTTTCTTTGAACTTTCTTCCTGCTCTGTTTCCGCCTTCTTGGAACTCTCTTCCAGTAACTCAGTTCTGTAGTCAACAAAGGTATTCACCCTTTTCATTGCTTTGTCAAGCATTTCTTAAATATTGGCAAAGGACTTGTTCTTCAAACTTTTAGGCTTCCATCCTTCCATGTTTTTCAGATAAGTATACATGATACTCCTTTGTTAAGCTCTTGTTGGTGGTCTGTTCCTCTTTTCTTCTGCTCTCTTAGCTGCAAAAAAAATTTCTTCTTTGTTCTAAGAATTGTACAAACAATCTTGCCTTTTCTTCATCAGTCAATTCATCTTCCTCTTGAGCTTGCAGTCTTTGAGCCAACTGATAATTAGCATTAATTTTAGCCTGAACATCATCCCCAGCTATGTTGGCTTCCTCCATTTGTTGAGCTTTTGCTCTGGCAAGCCTTTCTTCTTCTTCTTCTTCTTCTTCTTCTTCTTCTTCTTCTTCAGCTTGTAGCTTAAAGGCAAGTTATTCATCAAGCCTGAGTAGTTCTTTCTTAGACATTTTCTTCACATGTTCTGGTTCAACCATTTTGCCTTTACCCTTGTCCTGAACCTTGACCTGTGATGGTTGTTGTGAAGAAACCGTTGGTGTAGGTGCTTTCTCCTGTTCATGAATAACAAGCCCTTTTGCTCTAGGTCTTGTGCTAACAGCTGTAATTGTTGTAGCAGCAGTTGTTGTAATTGTTGGTGTTGTAGTTATTGTTGTAGCCTTGGGTTTTACACTCTTTAATTTTGCCAGTGCTTAAGCCAAAGTCATTTCAACATCAATTATTGTAGTATTTGTAGTTGTAGTTGTAGCAGTACTAACTGGAATTGTAACAGCAGTAACTTCTTCAACCACACTTCTTGTTTCCTCAGCAGTTTTAACAACATCTACACTTTCAACAATCACCTCATCACTATCTAAGTCATTAACACCAAACATATCTTCATCAATCCAAACATTGACCAAGTAAATGTCTTCATTAGCATCAATATCAGTTATCCTCCCCTGTTTGGATGCATCCTCTTCACCCAAACCTTCATCTTCAGAGGATTCTACCCTTCTTGATGAACCAACTCTGTATAATCTTTTAAGTCCATGAGTTCTTGACTTATTCCTCCTCTATAGCTTCTTGAATCTCTTTTTCAAACTTGCAATCTTAGTAGCTTGAGTGGTCTTTGTAGTCTCCAAAGCAAAAACTCTTGATTGTAAAGTTGTACATAATGCCATCAATTCCTCAAGTTTCAGTCTATCCTTACCACTTTGAAGTGTGTTACCTCTTACGAGCATTAGATCATCGGAATGTTTAGATACATTCTCAGACCTAGTTTGAGCAATTATATCCCTCATGGTTTCTTGGCACCTGGGACCACTACCTGAACTAGTTCTTGAGGAACTTGATTCATTAAGTGTTGCCTTGGATTGGGTCTTATCAATGTTACCCTTATCCTGCTCTACATCTAAGCTAGTAGCATTAGTGGCAGCCCTTTCTAAACTATCATCCATCTCCTCATTGACAGCCTCATCTGCTACATTAGTTATAGGACCACTAGGCTGAGGTACCTCAATGTCCTTTCTCTTTGACCTTCTTGATCTTTGTTTCTTTTGAGGTTGAGATGTTGATGGTTGAATAATAGTGGGTGTGTGATGGGGATCAGTTGGCATTTTTGAACCTTTACCCATTTCTTCTTGATCTTGTACCATCATTGTTTGGAATAATGTTGTTTCCCTTCCAGAAAAACCTTTTCCAACCCTTCTCATATTCCCAAATATCTTCTTAGTGTGAGAGGGTGTTAGCCTTAATTATATTAAGTCAAAAAAGAATGGTATCTGTCTTAGAAAGTCAAACTAGGTCTTGTATTGTAATAGGCTAGTCGGGTTCAACGGGCTTGGACTGTAATCTAATATTGTCTATGTATCGGGTTAAAAGCCCACGAGAAGCCAAGCCCGGCCCATTTAGAAGCCCATACGCCTCACTTAAGG
>BQNB010176908.1:0-13016 GCA_026074375.1 Tanacetum coccineum
TCCTTTCCAAGTCATATTCAATTTTGAACTTGCACATTTCAATGAATAACATAACTAAAGCACTAAACCATGAACATACAAAAGCACACAAAAGCGGAACACCACGCACATAGATCCTATACGCAACTAGATGACGGATCTTAGGTTATAGTCTAGGCCAATCCATCTAGTTCTCTATAACCTTGGCTCTGATACCAATCTGTCACACCCCGACAAAGGCGGAAACTCGAGAATGCAAACACAAGATACAAAATAAAGAAAACTACATTGCATAAACTCCAAGTGCTATGAAGACCATCAACCTCGAACAACCTCGAGTGATGTCCTAAATCGTAACTAAAATCCACAATCTCTTACAACTATTCATATGCCCACATAGGGGACCATAATCCAAACTTAATCCAAAACATCCAAAATACTAGAATCAAACAACAAGCAAGTAAGACTTCAAACGAAATTCCACACGGGATACTTCTAAGTCTGCTATCACAATCACCAAACTACTCTTCTTTCACTTCACCTGAAAATGATACTCGAAAACCTCAACAATAATGTTGGTGAGCTCGTAGGTTTGACCTTAAACCTAAAAGCTATGCCAATATTTCAACAGTGGACAATAGTGCTATATGACAGTGACTATATGTTACTAATCTAAGACATAGCATCCCCGCTAGTCAATCTGTTACGAATTCAGTTTTTAGTGAAGTGACGATCATTATCGATCTTACGAGTCTTAGTAATAGTTAGTCAATTCAATGTAATATCTAAGTAATCTAACTGGACCGGCTTATAGAAAGTCCAAAGAAAGCCTATAGAAAGCCCGGCCCGGCCCAACTATGTAAGTATATTAACCCACTCCACACATGGAGAGGGTTTTGGTTAAATCATTTTACATACACATTTAGTGTGTTTTTCTATATGTTTCTCCCTTCCACTTTCTCTCTCTAGCTTTCTCTCTCTAGTTCATCATTTGTGTGAAACTTGAAACCTACAATTGGTATCACTCGCCATGGGTGGGTTTAGTGATTTAGTGCTTTTTTGTTTGTGAGCTTATTTGACTTATTTTTTAGCTTAATAATTCGGCTTATTTTAGTTTATAAATCATTCGGCTTATTCTTATATTTTTCTTTGAAAAGCTTATTTTCTTCTTGTCTTTTGTTTCATTCGAACAAAACATAGTTTTTACAAAGTGACATTTGGGCTTGTAACATTTTTGTTTTTCTTATCTTTTATTTGCCAATATTTCTTGGGCCGTGTCATTTGAGATGGAGATTTAAGTGTGATGTTGTGTCTTTCGCATCAAATTTTTTGTGTGTCTAGTTATTGAGTTTTGTCTAACAACGTGTATGGACTTTAGCTTATTATTGAATCTACATCGTGGCTTATTTTGTCAGTTTTTTAGCTTATTTAAGCTTATTCTCTACAAAAGGTTACGGCTTATTTTCTAGCATATAAGCACTTATTTTCGAGCTTATTTACAAGTTTTTTTGTTGGCTTATTTGTTTGTGGTCCACACAGTTTGTACACAAGGACTCTTCTCCTTGTTGGTTTTCATTGAGGTGTAGACAAGAGTGTACAAGAACCACAAAAAGGACGATTGTACCATTTTTATTTGTTTGTGTCAATTTATACACAACATTGGGCGATCTATACCATTTTTTTGTAAGGTGATGTATACGTTTACATAGGGCCATAGGGATATTTATACATAAAGAACAACAAGGGTGATTATACCATACAACATACATAGGCGATCTATACATAAGCAAAAATGGAAAAACGTGTTCATTTCGTATAATTTTAGGTTTTTTGGTTTCGTGTGTCGGTTCATTACGAGACTTCAAACTTATACCATCGTGATCGTGACATCTTTTCGATCAATGTGGTGTATTTACTTGCTACCGACGATAACCGCATGAGCTTATAAATCAAACCGAATCAAACGAATATAAAACGTTTTTTTTTGAAAACGAAGAAGGAAATATAAAAAGGAGGGAAGTTGTTTTTTTATTAATTAAAATTTTGAAAATTGCAACTTCAGTCCCTGGACTTCAAGTGTACTTCATCTTTCGTCCTTGGTTTGATTGTTAAACCTCTTTGTTAAAACAACTTTGCACCGTTAGTCCTTATTCTTTTAAAACAGCCCGTTAGTCATCCAAAGTGAATCGTTTGTGCACCGTTAGTCCTTAATTTTGTTTTAATCAACCGTTAATTATTCTCGGTTGCAAGTGTGTTCACCGTTCATCGTTTTAGCTCAACAAATCGTTACAAAAGCTCAAGTTCTTCAACAACAACAAATTTTCTTTCACGGTTTCTTCTTGATTTTGTAAAATCCCGCGAAAGATTTAATTCTTTTCTCGGTTTAAATTATAGACTTGTAAAATCCCGTGAACTAGATTTTCATCAACAAACCACAACAACATCACTTAATCTACTTAAGATCCTTAAATTTCACACATCGAATTTCAATGGAATCTTTGAATTCTAATTCTCAAGAGAGAGAGAGAGATGCATCAGTTGCAACAAATGCAAGACAAGGCAAAGGAAAGTTGCACGATATCATTTCGACTACTTCATTCACACTTCAAGGCTATTTTAAACAACGACTTAAAAGGAACTTCCATCGAGGGAGGATTCGAACGGGCATTTGCAACACTCTTTGAGTAAGATGTTCAGACCTTCACAAGAACAATGTTCGTAAACTTGGATCAACTAGAAAAATATCTTTCCAAAGAAGAATTTCAAGAACTTGAATCCTCTAGTGCATTTAGAGTACTTTTGCAAAAATTTCAAATGTTCCTCTATTCATGATTCTCGTTCGATACTGATGAAGGTCTCATGATACGCTAGTACTTTATTGCATGTACAAAGAACGATGTTCCATTATTCCATGATAAACTGATCAAGCACATGGAATCTCTTCGGGAGTCAATTCAGGAAAGAGCAAAGCATAAACGAGAGTATGACAGAAGGATGAATGACAGAATGATGCAGTCAAAACAGGGAAAGGTTGATTAGAGTAAAGCATTAGATGCTGGTTTGGTTGTTATGGAAAGCAATGAGACAGAATCAGAAAGGCATGTTTCAAGCAACAGATCCGGGAAAGATACACATGCTGAGGATACAAATATTAATTCCATGAATGGCAAACAGCCAATGGCTTAGGTACAACTGTTTGCTAAACATAATATATGTGCTAATGAACAACATCATTTTGAGCAATCTGAATCTGTTTATGACACATATTTGTTGGAAAAGGTTGATATAAATACCATTCCTAAATCAACAAATATAAGTTATAGGGGAGGAGAGATTGACCAGAATGCTGATGCTGAAAAATGTCAAGTTTCGTGTCCTTTACTTGATCCATCATCTAATAACATGACAACTGAATTTTCAATCTAATCTCTCGAGCCTGAAAATATTTCTCTCAAAAAGACCGTTGCCCAACTTCAAAAAGATTTTTCAAGAATGTAAGCACATTGTGTTAACATGGAACTTAAATATCAAAATCAAGCTTTAAAAGATGGGCAACATGGACAAATTTTAAATGAAACAAGTAATAAAGCCAAGATTAAAAAGGAAATTGAGGTACTTGAAACGATCAATATCGAATTGGAACATAGTGTGGCTAAATTACTTACAGAGAATAAGAAGTTGCATAAGGAAAATGAGCATTTGAAATAGACTTACAAAGATCTTTACGATTCTATCAAAAAGACACGAGTTCAGACAAAAGACCATAATGACTCACTGATTGCTAAAATAAATAGTAAGACTGTTGAAAATGCTGATTTAAAGGATCAGATTCAGGAAAAGGCTTTTGCGAATGTAGCATTAAAAAAAATTAAGAAAGTTAAAAGGAAATAGCGTGGATACTAAGTTTTCAAAACCATCAATCTTGGGGAAACCAGTTTTACAACCGCCCAAAAACCAATTAGTTGTTAGACAACCGAATGCGTTTAAATCTGAACAACCTAATTTTTCAAAACCACGGTTTGCCTCCCAAGTTGATGTGAATAACGTTTTGTCAAAGCCAGTCACTCCTCATTATTTGCCTAAAGTTAGAGAATCTGTGTTTGTAAAACCTCATCCTGTGATCGCATTTAGCTCATCTAGGAATAGTTCTAAAGAATCGTATGAGTCAAATGACATGGCTCATAATTACTATCTAGAGGAAGCTAAGAAAAAGACACATGACAAAAATAGGAATCTTAAATCAAGGGACACGCCTTCTGCTAGAACACACCACACTCCTAATGCTTGTACACCAAAACCTATGAGCTATAATCAAACGTCTAGGAATTAGCCTGCATCCAAGAGTTGTGAGGAAACGCTAAAAGCTGTGCAAAAAGCAGATCATTCTAGGAATCCTAGTTCATTTTCGGACTCCAAACACTTTGTTTGTTTGACTTGTCAGAAATGTGTCTTTAATGCAAATCATGATGCCTGTATAACAAAATTCCTGAAAGAGGTGAATTCTCGCGTTAGGGTTCAATCCCCTAAGACTAGAAACAATAACAAACCCGTAGAACCAAAGATTCATACTCAGGAACCTGGTAGGAAGATTGTTACATGACATAGGTTTTCTCCCAATAAGTCTTCCGCTGTGCATGAGAAAACAAACACTCCTAGATCTTGCCTTAGGTGGATACCGACGGGTAGAATTATTAACATATTGGTCTTAGGTGGGTTCCAACTGGAAAGACATTCACCTCTAGCACAACAAAGGTTGACTGTAAACCCCCAAATGGTTCAAATGAAGATATCACTAACCCATATGAATGCGATCAAACTCTCAATGTCAGTATAGGTACTATTAACTTAAGTGCAGGTACATCTTTCAATCCTAAAAAGGAAAGACTTAGAGTTTGGTTGCTGAAAAAGTTGATGTCTAAGAATCAAGTACCTCAGGGGATACACAAACAAAAACCGTCTCCAAACAGTTCTCAAGGTGTTAAAGAACAACAAAAATGTGCACATTTTGATGATCTATGCCATGAACTTCTCCATAGAGTCTACATTTCACAGGGATCATCTTCAAATGTACACAAATGATTAAAAGAACTACATTGGCGTATGTAGAAAACTCTTCAGGCCCCGTTCCTCAAAGAAAAGAAAAGTGTACGCTTCAGTGCGCTTTATCTTCAAACGAAGAGAAATCTTCTTGTTTTCGAACATTCCCATCAACAATGATATGTTCTCATATGCTCGGATATTATTCAAGTGGATCAACACATATTAACTTGTATTTTAGCTCACTTGGTTAATCAAAAATGGCAATCATATATGCAATTTTTGAAGGGGGAATAGTGAGCAAAATATGGTCAAAAGTTGATTGATTTTTCAAATTGTCAAAATGGCTTCTGAATAATTCAGTTCAGGACTCGGGATGCTCTAAGAGCTAAAGTATTAGCTAATTCTCCTGTGTCAACTTCCATTGATCAGGATGCTCCATCAACAAGTATTCCCTCATCACAAAAACATGAACATTCTCCAATCATTTCTTAAGGTTTTGAAGAATCACCAAAAATACCAACATTTCATAATGATCCACTTAACGAATCTCCTAATGAAGACTCGACTCCTCAAGGATCATCATCTAATGTGAGACAAATCTACACTCCATTTGACACCTTGGTAGATGGACTAAGGATCATCCTATACCAAACGTGATCGGTGATCCTTCTCGCTCTGTATCTATAAGGAAGCAACTTGAAAGTGATGCCATGTGGTGTTATTTTGATGCCTTCCTTACTTCAGTAGAACCCAAGAACTTTAAACTAGTAATGACCGAACCGTCATGGATCGATGCAATGCAAGAAGAAATTCATGAATTTAAAAGACTTGAAGTTTAGGAATTGGTGTCGTGTCCAGATAATGTGTTCTTGATCAAACCTAAATGGATTTATAAGGTCAAAACTGATGAATCTGGTTAGGTACTAAAAAATAAGGCTCGACTAGTTGCCCAAGGATTCAGACAAGAAGAGGGTATCGATTTCGAGGAATCATTTACACCGGTTACTAGAATAGAGGCCATTCGTATCTTCGTAACAAATGCCGCTCACAAGAATATGAAAATCTACCAAATGGACGTCAAAACGGCTTTCTTGAATGGAGAGCTCAAAGAAGTGGTCTACGTTTCTCAACCAGAAGGATTTGTTGATCAGGACAACCCATCGCATGTGTACAAGCTCATCTTTTAAAACGGTCTTTTAAAATAAGTCACAGAATAAACGGATAAAGTTTTTGATAATGATGGATAACAATTTCGAGGGGAGTTAATTTATATTAACTACAAGTTCTTTAGATGTTATTTGTTTCAACCTTTAGGGGACTTAATGAAATTTTGAGATTAGAGTAAAATTCAGGCTTTAAACTACACTCGATCAATATTACCAACACTTCATAGTAGTAAAAGACTTAGAAATGTTTGGAAATAATCATATAGTTTTAAATGCCTTGAAGTTGATTCTTATGAGATAGATTTAAGCTTTATAATTCTCGAACAGATCTCAAGATAGTTGCATAATACCGTACCAAGGTTTGCTATCCGAGTATCGAAACCAGCAAGGGGGAAGGAGTAGATACACTAGAATGTACAACAAGTACACGTGATAGAGTCCATAGCCTTCTTTGATTTTAGGCCATTCCGGGAAGACGGATGTCATAACCGTAGAGAAATCAGTGTTTTATCTTGTTACTTTCGGGTGCACTATTTCATCCACATGGGGGAAGAGATATCTGATAATTATTTGTATGCATCATTTAAGAAACTAGGGGAAAGTGTTTAAGAAGATTTATTCTAAGCGTAGAAACTGTTTACTGATTCAATAAATGCTTCCTCAAACGGTTAATCACTAAGCTTAATTTTAAAAAGGGAGTAGAATTAGTTGACAAAAGAGGTACACATAGGTTTGATAAGTATGATAATTCCTTAAGTTAGTCAGTATTCTGCAGAAAGAAATGAGTACATTTGGGACTTATTTGACTTAGGTGTTTTTATTTCGACTACTTAGAGGGAATAATTATGTGACATCCGGGAACTTAGTTGACTATATGGTTGAATCAATTTATATCATCACAATCATGTAAGAAGAAATAAAGACATCCGGGACTTAATTGACTTTGGTGTTACACTTTCGAATTAATTATGTTCTTTGGATATTATGGCATTTTCACTCAATACTCAAAAAGGATTGGCTGTTTAGGGGGAGCTAAGACAACTTTCTTATGAGAGACTACGAAGAATACCTACGTCTGCTACACAGAAACCATATGATTCTATCATCATGATGAAAGAACCATATGATTCTATCATATGATGTTCTCATCATTCAGGTCAAACCTCGTACATAATAATCTTGGGAATTTGTATATATGTTGTGTAGACTTATGGTGATAATAAGGAGTGCTCGAGTACAAAATTTTCAAGAATTTCTTAGTAAATTCATAGTTTTTCAAATTATTATACTCAGCTCTGTCTTATACCCTCAAATATTGAAGGGGAGCATTAAAATGTTCTTGTTAGAGACTGTGTAACATTTTGTCCCCGAACGTTTAATCAAATTGATATCCAAAATATCAAGGGATTAACATTTTGGATAAGAGGAGAAAATGTGATTAAACTGAATCTAACTTGTATTGAAATGTGATCATATAAAATGGACTCAATGCACTCTACACTTAGCATGTACTATGATTACGATGCACATGTTAAGGGGGAGCTTTTAGTGATGATGAAAAACTCTCAAAGTGTAAATCTTTTGATATTTATATCAAACACTTTGATTGGATTTTCAAGGATTTTGGTTACAATTGTGATGGAATACCTTAAAGACCGACCATGTACTTAAATTTATGGAGTTATAAGGTGGTTAGGCATAGGTATTCAAATCCCATGATCCAACCAGAACCGGAGGGATCTACCCAGGGATATCCACTAGTTAGTGTAGAAGTCCTTAGGTATGATACAAAAGGAGAAAAAGTGAGAATCAGGAATAATGCGGACTGAGATGGAGCTAACACTAGAACAAACCCAACAAGGTGTTAGTTATGAAGTCTCAGTAAGCATTGAAGGGGTTGAAGAATAAAAAAGAAATGTAAGGATAAAGGGTGAAAAGAAAGAAGCCCTCCGTACACTTAGACAGAAACCGGGTCAATACATAATCTGTCGGAAACACTAAGTTGTTTTCTGACATTGAAGTCAGTCATGGACCCAGTGACGATATGCACAACCCTCCCTAGCCACTCAAGGTCTCTCAACAGACCTTTGTTTCATTTCTCACGAAGATTACACACATTTCTATCAACTTTCTCAATCCAAGTTAGTTGATATTGAAAAGGTGGCAGTCTGCTCTAGCCTCTGATCACTAAAACAAAGTGCACTATTGAGTCTAGAGCCAAAAGAGATCATCCATAAATCTCATTAGGACACTTATCCAACAATAGCTGGTTTCTCACACACTATGAAAACTAGTAATATCATTAGAGTCCTACGCATTATCCTTGTGATCTTGCCAGAACATCAGAGTGATACTTAAGTATTCACAATGACGATGGAAATCCTGCTTGAGCCAACATCAAACAAGCTCTCGGTAGGTGACTTGTGCGATTCTATATGAATCAAACTTGTGACAACTAGAAAGAAACGATAGTGCGATTCTATAAGAATCAAACTTGTTCCAGGTTATGAATTAACGATTGCTGATGAATTTTTGAAATGATTAACACTCTCGATGTGTCACAAAACCACTTTAGCAAGTGACATGTCGATTGATTTTCAAATCAATTTTTTATTTCAATCGGTGAGATAGTAACTCGCTGGTTCACTCTTATCGTGCTGTCTGCTTTGAGACGTTCCGATAATGAGAACATGCTGAGTTTGATGAACCTGATACATATGTGTTAGAAAGATTCGATACTTCAGTTGGAAATCCTGTTAAGGAGATTCTTCTTAAATTGAATCTACCTGATCACATGTCGATCCTCATGGACTCGAAGGTTACTCCAACCAACCATGGGCGAATGACAAAGCCATATTCATCCCCTCGCTTTATTGCTAATTGTTTTAATATAGGATATTTAAAGATGGAGGTGAAGGTACCTGATTCTAGCTGACTCACAAGATTCATAGCCACATGCTCATACCCGACCGACAAATATAAAGACATCATGAAAGCTCAAGTACATGTTTCAAGACTTCTGCTACTCTGATATCGTACATCCTTCTTGAAGCGACAAAGTGTTAAAGTTAAATAAATTTAAGAAAGATGCATAATTAAAGCTTTTCAAGATTATCAAATCAAGAAAGGTATGAGCATGTCGGTCCAAAAGTTACGAGTTCACAAGGTGGCAAAGTTTACAAGATGGCGAAAAGAGATTATGCTTGGTTGATGATCTCAAGGTGCTCAAGATCACATATTCACCTACAAGTCAAGATAAAGGAACAAGCTCAAGCCTAAAGTTAATGATCACTACGCAAAGAAGCAAGACAAAAGATCAACTATTACTTAAAAAGGACTCAAGATCAAGACAAGAAGCTTCAATGATTAATGATCAAGGTCACAAGGAGAGATCTCTATGATCACCCTTTAGGGGGAGATTGTTAGGAACACAGAAAGTGTTGATCATTTATGAGATCTTAACGATCGTCCCTTAGGGGGAGATTGTTAGGAATTCTATTTTTAGTGAAGTGACAATCATTATCGATCTCATGAGCCTTAGTAATAGTTAGTCAATTCAATGTAATATCTAAGTATTCTAACCGTGCTGGCTTATAGAAAGTCCAAGGAAAGCCCATAGAAAGCCCAGCTCGGCCCAACTATGTAAGTATATTAACCCTCTCCACACATAGAGAGGGTGTTGGTTGAATCATTTTACACACACATTTAGTGTGTTTTTCTATATGTTTCCCCTTTCCACTTTCTTTCTCTAGCTTTCTCTCTCTAGTATAATTCTTCTTAAGAATTTTCAACTGCCTGGACACATAGGCTATCACTTTACCGCTTTGCATTAACACACTGCCTATTCCTATCCCGAACGCATCACAATATACCATAAAGTCTTCCGGTACATCAGGGAGAGCTAGAACAGGCGCATTACACAACTTATCCTTCAAGGTTTGAAATGCCAATTCCTGTTCCTTACCCCAATCAAAAGTCTTACTCTTTTGAGTCAAGATAGTAAGAGACTTAGATATCTTAGAAAAGTTCTCAATGAACCTACAGTAATACTTAGCCAATCCTAAGAACGAATGAACCTCAGTCGGAGTTCTAGGGGCTTTCCAATTCTTAACAGGTTCAATCTTACTAGGGTCTACATGAATTCCATTACCATTTATCACATGCCCAAGAAACTGCACTTCGCTTAGCCATAATTCACACTTAAAAAACTTAGCATACATGTTCTCCTTTTTGAGCAGTTCCAAGACTAACCTTAAGTGTTCTACATGCTCCTCTTGAGTCTTAGAGTAGATTAAGATATCGTTTATAAACACTATGACAAACTTATCAAGATAAGGCCTACAAACTCTATTCATCAAATCCATAAATATCGCAGGTGTATTAGTCAGACCAAAGGGCATTACAGTGAACTCGAAATGTCCACAACGAGTTCTAAACGCAGTCTTTGGAATGTCATCCTCATGCACTCTCAGCTGATGGTATCCAAACCTAAGATCTATCTTCGAGAAAAACTGCGACCCTTGCAGTTGGTCAAATAGATCATCAATTCTAGGAAGTAGATAATGATTCTTAACAGTCAACTTGTTCAATTCTCTATAATCAATACACATCCTAAAAGAACCATCCTTTTTCTTCACGAATAATACCAGCGCTCCCCAAGGGGATAAGCTTGGTCTAATAAAACCTTTGTCTTGGAGTTCCTTGAGTTGTCCAGAAAACTCCTCTAATTCAGAAGGTGTCAAACGATAAGGAGACTTTGCTACTGGCGTTGCTCTAGGGATTAACTCAATCCGAAACTCAATTTCCCGAATATGTGGTAATCTAGTTAGATCATCCGGAAATACCTTAGAAAAATCTCTAACCACGACAATCTCTTCTTGTTTCTTAACACCCATAAAAAATCTCGCTTTCTCTTCCAGTCTCTCTCCTAATACTTTAAGCACCTTGCCATCTGGTAGTGGTATATTCACTACCTTCACATGACAAACTATTTCAGCCTTATAATTAGACAACCAGTCCATACCTATAATCACATCAAAACTCCTATGCCCAAAATGTATCAAGTCGATGTCAAAGACATGACCCTCGATTTCCAGTTTGCAACCCTTAATAACCTTATCAATCTCTACTAGCTGCTCGCTAGCTATCTCAATCTCATACTTGAAACCTAAATCGCTGGGCTCTAAGCCTAATAGAGGTATGAAAGTAGTAGAAACAAAACTATAATCGGCACCAGAGTCAAATAAGGTAGTGGCAAAGTGATTGTTCAAACTAAACGTACCTGTCATAATGTTTGGATCAGGGCGAGCTTTCTCTGCTCCCAACATGAATGCCCTACCCCTAGCCTGGTTCCCTTGGTTTCCACGACCCTGACCCCCGTTATTAGCAGCAACTTGATTTGGGCGATTTTCTCCCGGTCCTTGTGCTCTATTCCACCTAGGGCAAGCTGACCTGACATGGTCGGTACTACCGCACTCATAACATGCCCTAACAGTTGGGTTTCTAGCATTGACAGGATTCACATTCCTCGGCACACTTCTACAATCCCTTGCCAAATGACCCGGGCGGTTACAGTTGAAGCATATGCGACACGGCCCTCCGGGTGCATGGTAGGAGTTGCAGGTGGTACACTTGGGCCAAGTACCCGTATTCTCTCTTCCTACAGGGTTTACAGTAGTAGCAAAAGCATTCCCAGTCCTAGCCCTCTTATTATCATCCCTACCATTCTTATCCTTGCTAGGTTCCCCTACATTTCCTCTTTTCTCAACCTTCTTAATTGATCCATTCCTAACAGCCTCATCGGTCAGTGCACCAGAAATCTGCACAGCCTTCTGTATAGTCTTTGGCTCCGTTGCTGCCACCATCCTACGGATTTGTGGAGCAAGGCCATACACATATCTCTCAATCATCCTACTCTCAGGAATTGATCACGTCCAAACACACTATATATAATAAAATATATATAATATATAAGGATAGACCAATAATAGTATAATATAGTATTTTCCGTCGGGTTCTAGAAAATTGCTTTTAACCAAAGCAATTATCAACAACCTCCCGGGTCGTTTCCTTGGCGAGAAGTGAATGAAAATCTATGTTCAAGTTGTAAATCGAGCTTGATTATCATTTAAGTTTTTGGGTTTGGTTTTCTAAATCTACTAAAAGGGAAAGCATATAAAAGAGAAACTAAACTTTTGGATTTAAACTATTTTTAAATTAATATTAATTTTAAGATTAAAAACTACAATATTATACTAAGATTGATCTAAAAGATATAAATGACGAAAATGCTTGCTAAGTGACGTAAAATATTCATTAAGTGCGGGTTTAAGGTTTAATGAATTAAAATCCTTCGAAAACAAATTTCAAGAAATTAAATAACAAGTAAAGTAAAATGCTTTTTCAAAATAATTGACAAGTAAAGTAAAGTGTTTTTTAAAATAAATGACAAGTATTTAAATTGCATTAAAAGTAAATGACGGTATGTAAATTAGAAAATTCTAATGACTATTAATCTTTTAAACCTTCTTTAAAACCGCACTTAAATTCCAAATCACTAAATCACTTAACAAGCATTAATTAAACTACTCGTTACTCATAATGATAAAATAAGCAAAGCTAAATATTTTAAAAATAATCTAAACTAATTAATTGAAAAAGGATAGAAAATGGAACCGAATTGAAGAGCCGCAAATAAACGGAATCCACCCGATTTATTTAGCTAAAGAAAATAATTAAATTCTATCTAGCTAAATAAACCCTTAAGCTCCGCGCCTCATGAGTTAACCGGTACCAAAGTTAAAACACAAAACATACAAACTGTTAATAAAA
>BQNB010176909.1:0-13016 GCA_026074375.1 Tanacetum coccineum
TCAAGTAATTTTATAATCTTTATCTCTTGACAATAATACATATGGATGGCCATATTTTAGGATCAATAGCTACAAAAGTGTCAATGACTGCTTGAACTAAACAACACAAGGTAGTAAGATGCAAACACAACATAAATCTAGTATTTAACTATAAGTTGAATTTCTTTGTGTTCCAAAAGTATTTTCTAAGGTAATGAAGAAACTACTTTTGAGGGAAAAGGGGTGTGCAAATAGAAGCTGAGTTAGTTCAAAAGCCAACACCTTAGTACATCTATATCGATACATAAGGTAGGTTAACGTTTAGAACGTTTAGAGTCATACATACAACGTCTTGAAACCAACTGTTTACATTGCTAAAGTCATTCGCTTTTCTTGCTTCATTTCTTGGTACCTTCAGTGTCATTTGTTTTTGTTGGTTCTTAGAACAACACCTTTCGCGCCGATTTTTTTTCGTACATCAGCCTATGCCTTTCTTTTTTTGTAGAGGCAGATTCTTGTTCGCGTGGCGAATGGGTTTTGTCGACTGACCCTGTGGTTCCCTGGGGTAAGGGGTTGGTTGGTTTGCTGCTTTATGCATATGTCGGAATGATTGGTTTAGAGATCGGTGCCGGCAAGGTTAGTGACATTGGATTTAGTACTCGATCAAGGATAAAGTCTGGTCTTTTGGCTGTGCTTTCGGTATCAAAGCGGAATTAGAAAACGTGTTTTGTACCTTCTAGTTTTCTTAGGGTAGGCGGCAGGTTGTAAGGGTTTTGGTCCATGGTCTTTGCATTTGGCATTTGGTGACTCGTCTATGACTTTCTTTCCGCACGTTGAACGCCTCTGGTAGTACCAACACTTGATTGTGCCAATATTATATATGGTAGCCTCACATTTCCCCGCTAATGAGCTTATCAACTTTTTTATTCAAAAGCTCAAGGTGATAACTAAAAAAGGTGAATTTGTTCGAACCCTTTATTCAGACAAATCGCTTCCCAAGGCCTCCCTTCTATTCGATGGAGAAGCTCCAATTGCTGCCATGGTATTATAGGCTGCAGTTATTAGGACACAAAACTGAATAGATTTGGCAAACGTAAATGGGTCGGGTAAATCGGGCAAAATGAAAGAGGAGAATCTATACTAATGTTTATAAAAACAGCCTTACATATATCCTAAGAACTCTGGTGACGCCATAAATAATCTTTTCCAAATACAGTGGTTCATGCAATATAGTTGTCCGTTGTAGTTCTTGGTAGGAGCAAACCATTTAGAATAAAAAGTAGGAGGCAAAGGTGTTTCTTATACCATAGTTTCTTTCATGGTTAAGGCCATTGTCAGAGGCACATGCATTGTTAATATGGTAAGTAGGTATTGGTATTCAGTATGAGTAGCTATCGTCATTCGTCAAACATTGACAAATGCACGTTACAATAGTAGATGACACATGGTTATTAAGTATGGCTATAGGCATAATCAAATAATATAAGACAGTGAATACAAAATAGGAGCGTGCATTATGATATATGTACGACAGTGGTAACCGATGGACTAAACCATATAGAAAGATGCAAAAAACCAAATATGGAAGCCAGCAAAGAATTAACATTTACTGTTGGCCTAAAAAGCTGTTAGAAATGGGCTTACAGAACGTGGCATTGGCCTAGGCGAAGTCTTTGGTATCTCAATAGATGATTCATCTTCTAAAGAATCATCATTATTGACTGCCATAGCCGAGGCTGGACCGCTTCTTGCTATCCATAGATAAGCTCTAATCGGAGGAGTTGAACTTACAGCCAATGATCTTGCTTAGCTGCAAACATATTCCATCAGCTTAACTTATTGTTACAAATTTTCTATATCATCTCAGGATTTTTCAGTTTTCTGAACTGAACACACCTCAATTATAGACTAAGATGATATATACATCTGATATAATACATTATACACCAAACCTACCTACCTGATATAATAGTATTTGTACATTAATCTACCTGATATAATACACTGTACACGTTATACATCTGATATAATACATTAATCACCAACCTACCTGATATAATAGTACTCGTACATCAACCTACCTGACATAATACATTATACATCTGAAAAATACATTTTCAGGCCGCTTTAAACACTTTTCGTTGCTATTTTAACCTAAACCAAACACTCCTTGTTCGCATTTTAACATCATCCAAACACACCTTATGTTGTAGTAGTCTAATTCGAACACACCCTATTGTAGCCTGATTCAGACTTACTTTATTAGTGCAATGGCTGATCCAAACACTCCTTACTGATGTGACTTGATCCAAACACTCCTCACTGATGTGACTTGATCCAAACACTCCTCACTGATGTGACTTGATCCAAACACATCTTATTTTTAACTCTATAGTAGGCTGATCTTAACACATTTCAATTCTACAAAAACATGATACACTTGTTAAGTGTGCCTAATATACCTCACTTTAGAAGCTTTTAAAGCAACTTACTGTTATAAAAACCAAAATGGGTCAGTTTGTGATGTATATTTACCCTTTCAACACATCTAATATGTTTCATTCATGATTACATAATAACTAATTAAGATCATCTAATGATTTTAAAATTCCCAAAGCGACTATTTAGAACATGATCCAAATGTTCCCAAACAGCTCCACAATGTTTTTTCAGAAAATTTTGACCCTGCTACTCCCTAACTATATAAAAACATCAGACAAAAAAATAAAAGGATAATACACCACCTATACTTGTCATCAATTTTGCTAATAAGATGAATGCTTAAAAGACGAATGATAAAAAAACAAAATGATAATTAGCTTACATTTAGCTAAGAGGAATGCTTTGTTATTGCAAATTCAGAAATCCGACACTTAATCATTTGAGTTCAGGAAGTATCGAGACCATCAACTAAGACTCATACATCTTCTTGATTACATTGTTGTGTATTTCTTCTTGGTTCACCAGTCACCTCTCCCTAAAAGACCCAAAAATAATCCGTATAAGACATTTTAAGATACAAAAGAACATTGAAAGAGACTTATGTATGTGTGTGTTTACATATACTTCACTAAATTAAAGTCACTTCAAGCACTGTTAATTAGTAAGCAGGCAATAACAGTATATCCATGAATAATTATTGGTAACAATATTGACTAAAATATGGTATGGCATGATTGATTTGATCTTTGAGCACATTATAACACAGGAGCCGAGAATAGATCATTGACTATCAATTGGTATAGACGGCTTAATGATCTTTTGGCCCCGGTTATAACACCCAAACCAGCCCAATTAGTATTACAATGATTTCCTTCATGCTGCGAACGACTTCATGTCTAGGGAGATTCATCTAACAGTTACTGAAGTGACAGACGCACAGGTATTGGAAACAAGTATAAACAATTAGTAATTATAATGTCGCTTGTAACATAGGGATGAGTCACTTCTTATGTTACCAATGAAATCAAAACAGCCACTGTAAGTTACGGACACAGAATGAGTCCATTAAAGGTCAAACTTTTCCATAAGAGCTATCCACTGTGCAATGTTTTGACGAGAGGCATGTTTGAATACTAACCTCAATTATTTGTCACGGAGCCTTTTAAGTATTTATCCAGCAGAGTTTAAGCCTCTTTCTGGACCTATTCGTGGACCTAAACAATTCAATATGTACGCTTTATTATCATAGAGATCTGCACACAGACACAATTGTTAATAACTAAAGTAACTATAAAACCTACTCATGATTAATTGATCGAAACAACAACAGTCAAGCTACCAAACTGAATCATTCATGTATAGTAGGCTACATCATTAGAAAACTTAATCTGAGAACATAAAAACATATTCCTTTAATATTTCAAGGCATAAGCTTACCAAACTAAAAAGGCATAAATGTCCATTGATTCAATTTACTTAATGTGATGTTGACAAAAGTTACAAAAATTAAGTTGACTCGGTCGTACGAAATGACTACACATAAAGACATTTTAATTTTTCATTTATAACTTTTAGTGCCTTTTGGTTTTTACTGACATCAATCACAAATGGTATAGGTAACGGTATTTGGGTGGAATAATAATTGAATATATCATTCATATATCAACTGATTTGGATGATTTACAGATATAGTGAAATGTTATTACCCAACATTGCTATTCATTTTTAGTATCAAAATTTTGTCAAATTAAAAGAGAGAAAAAGAAAATGGGTGAAAGAATCTTTCAACTCTTCATGTTGGTTCCCTTTCGTAAATTAATGACAACATATATCATTATCATCCTTACTTCAAGCAATTTAATAAAAATATCAACATATATCATTATCCTCATTCAAAATATGTCAAGAAAAGTTAAACCAACATCACTTTATACAGATCCAAAATGATATATTTGTCGCATAAATCATTAGTTATAATGAGAAATAAAATTCAAGACCTCGCATATGCAATCTCATTGCACCAGAACAAAGAAATATTTGCAATTCCTCCTAATTAATGTAATTGATTTTTACTTTTCAATTTTAATTGTCATAGCAATTGATGGAAAGAACACGAGTTCAAAAAATTAAAGAAAAACCAATATGATTTCAATTTAGAGGTGATGGGAATGAGCATCAAAAGTTGAAAGTGGAATGAGCATCAAAAGGTACTTTCCACATGGGGAATGACTCTATTGGGGTTTTGCTTGCGACTTTATATTCCCATTGTCCATACACAATGTAAACCAAACATATCTATCATAGATAACCATTTCCTGATTCGATTCCGGAATACAAACGCACCCTTAATATATGTTCATGTAGAGTTTTTGTAGCAAAATTAATACACATCTTTCCCAAACAAGAAATGTTTTGATCCTTTAAAAATTTTAAGACTTCTAAAATTAGATATCCTAAATGCTTTATAAAGTGGTAGAGATTTGCACGTATAATTATGGCTAACAACGTTATAGATCAATTGTGTTAGCACGTGGGTTAATCGATGACGAATTTGACATAAAAGCTATACCCAAAAAATCCAAACACATTCAATAGATACTTTTGCATTTCTTTTCGACTAATGGTTTAGAACTTCGTGTAGATCATGCGAGGATAATTAGATGCAAAATAAAAAAATCCTAATCTACAGCACATGTCATTTGATGACGAATCCACATAAAGTGAAATCGTAGATATTAAAACTCATTTAAAGATTATTCTAGCATATACTTTTAATAATTTAGAGATATGGAACATAAAATAATTGCCTAATTTGATAAATAACGCATTCACATGACACATGGTTTTATGTATCTTTGGGCAATTTACACAGGGTTTTATGTAAGATGTTTAAAGAAGAATACATACGGCAAACACGACCACTTGAATAGGGTACTGTTTCTAGTAGGCATTTAATGTCGTATGAATTATATCTTAAACTTAGCAAAGTGATTAACAACCAATGTTAAACAATTTACACATCAACGGCAATGAAAACACTTAGAACTCGTAATCAAAAACATGAGCTCAAAATGATTCAATAAATGTGAAAACACTACCAAACGTTACAACAGAAATTAGAATGATAAATTGTGATTTCACACAGTTACAATTATTACATAAGTTTAAGAAAATGAGCTAACAGACGTAATTTGAACGGCATAACAGGAGAGATTAGAAAGTTGAAGTCTTTGGCGGGAAACTACTTTGTTTGACTTTGCCAAGTCAAACAGCACAACTATGCTAGCAGTACTACTTGAGCCTGGCAGTATTAACTAATAACAAGCAGCAGTATTAACTTCTAGTATAGCTCGTATCAACTTCACCTTCCTTAAGTTTTCCTTGTCCTCAAGGACCAACTTCATCTACAACATCAAACCCTGGGAACCTTGTAATCAAATCACCATAGATCTCCCAGGTTGCTTCCTCAACTGATTTATTGGTCCACTGAATAAGCACAAACATGATTGGCTTGTTGTTGACCTTTCCCAACCTTCTTTCCAATATTGCGATGGGCTTATTCTCTAAGAGGCCATCTTCTCTAAGCTGTGGTAATACTCCCATACTGTGGTCTTTTCCATGACACTTCTTAAGCTGTGAAATATGGAAGACTAGATGGATTTGACTCGAACTTGGCAGCTCCAATCTGTAAGCAACTTCTCCAATTCTTTCTGCAACTTTAAAAGGACCATAGTACTTTGGTGACATCTCTTCCTCATTTCTAGTTTCGTGATTGAATCGTGTTTCGGGTTATGAAGTGAAGTGGTAAATCGGGAACCTACAAAATTGTATGTCTGTCCTATGCTTGTTGGCTTGATTCCTCATTCTGTCTTGAGACCTTTTGAGATGCAACTTGAGCACTTTGATGGCTTATTCTCTTGCTTGCAATGTCTTGTCTACTTCATCAACTCTACTATCTCCAGGTATGTAAGGGATATGGATAGGAGGTGTTTGGCAGTAGACAACCTCATAGGGTGTAGTTTTAGTTAAGGTGTGGTAGTTGGTGTTATACTAAAATTCAGCTAAGGGAAGCCATTTTACCCACTCCTTTGGCTTCTCACCACACATACACCTCAGATAGCATCCCAAGCTTCTATTGCCCACTTCTGTCTGACCATCAGTTTGAGGATGATAGACAGTTGATAGCTTGAGCTTGACCTTCAATTTAGCAAACAAAGCCTTCCAAAAGTTGCTTAAGAACACTTTGTCTCTGTCACTCACAATAGACTCAGGTAGCCCATGCAGCTTGTATACTTGATCCAAGAAAACTTGAGCTACTTGGCTTGCTGTGAAAGGGTTGGCTAGTGGAATGAAATGAGCATATTTGCTTAGCCTATCCACTACCACCAGAATCACTAACTTTCCATGGGATGTAGGCAACTTTTCAATAAAATCCATGGAAATCTCTTTCCAAATTCTTTCAGGGATGGGAAGGGGTTAAATAAGACCAGGGTAAGCACTTAAGTCAGGCTTTTGTCTTTGGCACACATCACAATCTCTGATCATCTGCTTAACCATCTTTTTAAGACCTTTCCAATAGAACAATGACCCAAGCTTCTTCATAGTCACATAAGCACCTGAATGCCCACCAATAGCTTCATCATGGAAGTGCTGAACTAGCTCTTTCCTTAGCTCTGGGTCATTTCTAACTACCACTTTCCCCTTCCTCTTGAGGATTTCACCAGTCCAAGAGTATTTGTTGCCCTTATAACTGTGATGTTCCAATGACTTGATCAAATTTTGGGTATCCAAGTCATTTTTCTAACTGTCTTTCACCTTGTCCCAAACACCACTTGAGACAGAGGAGATAGATATCTGCAAAAGTTCTCCACTTGAGTCCATTCTTGACAAAGCATCAGCTACCACATTCTCACTTCCCTTCTTGTACACAATCTCATAGTCATATCCAAGAAGTTTAGGCAGCCACTTGAATTGAAATGGAGTAGTAAGCTTTTGGTTTAGCAGATACTTTAGGCTGAAATGATCTGTCTTGATTTTGAAGTGCCTATCAAAGAAATAGCCCTTCCACTTGTCTAATGCTGCCACCACTGCCAAGAATTCTTTCTCATAGGTTGACATGGCTTGGTGTTTTGTAGACAATGTTTTGATCCAATAAGCTATAGGATGACCATTTTGACACAACACTGCTCTAATTCCTTTGCCACTTGCATCAGTTTCAACCACAAACTCTTATTCAAAGTTAGTTAGAGCTAGCACTAGAGCTTTAACCATGTCTTTCTTTAACTTTTTATAAGCCAATTCAGCTGATGGATTCCACTTGAATGCATCTTTCTTTGTTAATGCCACCAAAGGTTGACTGATACTGGCATAATCTTTGATGAACCTTCTATAATAGCCAGTAAGACCAAGGAACCCTCTTAACTGCTTGAGTGTTAAAGGTATTGGCCACTTCTGCATAACTTTTATCTTAGAAGGATCTGTTACACGTGAAGTTGAGATGTGTGACCCAAGTATCCACATGTGGTATAAACAAAATAAACACTTAGACCTCTATTGCATAACGGTGTTGTCTTCATGACTTACAGAACTTGAGCCAAATGATCACAATGCTTCTTCAAGTTCTTGCGGTAGATTAATATGTGTCCTTATGAGGAAAGCCTTAAAAACTGTATTCATTCAGAATTTGGAAAGTTAAAAGGTGATTGTATGACCAAAATGCGATCCAAGGAACTCTTAGTGGCCTTCGTGTGTTCTGAAAGCTGTCTTGCAATAGTCATCTTTCCTTCATTCTTATTTGATAGGTATCCAGACCTCAATCAACTTGGCGAAACAACTATCATTAACCATTCAACTCATCAATGAGTATCATAACAGGAATAGGAAACTAGTTCCTTGACGAATGCTTAGATTGAGTTGTCTGTAGTCAATATGCACATCCTCTTTGTTGCCAACTAGTCTTTTTAACCATCACAATGGGAGGTGAGAAGGGACTTTGACTTGCCCTGATCACCCCTGAATCCATCAATTCAACCATACCTTCACTGGCATTTTTTTGGTTAGGTGGATGTCTGTAGGGTCTCACATTAATTGGAGGAGTGTTTGGCATAAGAGGTATTTGATGGTCATGTGATCTCTGAGGAGGCAAGTCTTTTTGTTTCTACACTTCTACAAACTTGTGTTGAGAACTGCTCCACCTTGCAGATCACACTTCCCAACACTCTCCATTGACATACTGCATGGATGGATACACACATTAAATCATAGAAGAGTGGATACACACATAAAGCCATAGAAGAGAGCTCAGCTTGCTTCAACATCCTTTCATTGCCCTGCATCCAATGTACATGGGTGTTGTTCATGCCTCTCAATACTAGTTGTCTGCTTTTGTGATTGAACTTCATGATTAAAATTGAAATTACACTGCATATCTCCAAGAGTAGCTAACCACTGAATGCCCAACACCATTTCATAACCACCCAATGGTAATAACATCACATCACTTGTGAACACTTCATTTTGCAAACTCCATTTCAAATCATGACAGACAGAAGTGCTCATCATTCTCTGCCCATTAGCCACTGAAACTTGCATAGGTGTGGTCTTAGCCAGTCTACACCCCAACTTCTTAGCTGTGTGAATGTCTAAAAAGTTGTGTGTGCTGCCACACTCAATGAGTATGTGCACCACTTGCTTACCAACTCTGCCCCTAACCCTCATGGTTTGATAGGAATTAAGGCCAGAAAGAGCATTAAGAGTGATTTGTGGACTATCAGTCACTCCAACCATATCACCCACACAATCCTCATAGGTTTCATCATCACCATCTATGTAGTTATCAAAGTCACCCTCACAAATGACTTCTATAGAGTGTAATTGGCCACTACACTTATGACCTGGTGCATACTTTTGGTCACAATAAAAGCACTGGCCCTTAGCCCTTTTATCCTCTAACTCTCTTTGAGTGAGTCTGTAAGGCTTATGTACCCTATTTTTGGTCACATATCCACTACTTTGACCAACTGAATTAGACTTGATTGGTGTAGTCACAGCCTTACTAGCATAAGTAGTTGTGGATTGTTTAGGAGTAAGGAGCAAAGGTGTGTTATACCTTGGCTTGAGGATAGTATTGGTGGCCTCTTGCATTCTAGCCAACCCATAAGAAATACTAAGAGTTGTGGCTTAAAACATTCTCATTAGAGTCCCAACTTCAGGCTTAAGTCCTCCCATAAACATACTCACAGCTATTAGCTTAGGTAGGTCCACTCTATTCAACAAAGCCTCAAAAGCCTCTTGATAGGTTTGAACTAATCCAGTCCGCTTGAGGTTCTTGAGCTCCACAATAGGATCATCATAGAGAACTCCAAACCTCTTGACTACTTCTACCTCAAAGTGCTCCCATGGTGTGTTATCAGGGTACTTCTTCACATATTGTTGATACCAGACCAGGGCTGCATCAAACATATGCATAGAAGCTAACTGTACCTTTCTCCCATCAGCCACTCCATCAACCTTGAAGAACTGTTTACACCTGTAAACCCAAATCTTCACATCACCACCACTGAACTTTGGGAACTCAATCTTAATGAGCTTCCCATAAGGAGTGTTTGGTTCAAGATGTATTTTTGGTTGACCAGTCAACTCACCAGTCCTTGGTTGACTGTTTTCTTCTCCCCTCTTCAGATTAGCAATCTCAGTTGTATGAGTTCTTACTTCAGCTTGAATATTAGCTAAGGTTTCTTGGATTGCAGCTAAAGCAGCTTGAATTGGATCTGTGGGAGTAGGTGTATTAGTGATCAAATTGTTGTTCCTGGTGTTCACCATGATTTTTAGGAGGTTGTTAGAAAGTTTGTTAGAAAGTTGAGGTTGTTAGAAGTTTGTTAGACAGTTAGACTGTTGTAACAACTTTCTAGTGTGTCTATTTAAATGATGTTGACAGTAGTTACTCTCCACACACCAAACTTAACAACTAATTCGTTATTGGCCACTTTGGGTCCTACCCAAACTGATCACCCATTGCGAAAGCAGAGGATTTATGCCTACGTCGTTGCTCTACAGTGATACGGAGGATACCTATAACTTGGTGTGTTTTCGAAGGATAACAACACAGTTTAGTGTTGAGTTGTTTAATGTAACACACACACTAAGGTTTAGGTTATCGGTGTAACAACCTAACCGTTTCTTATTATGTAACAACCTCTCCGGGAAGCTAACTGCTCGCCGAAAAACAAACTGATCACCAGAAAATTAACTGATCACTGGAAACACCGTTTGAGTTGCCAGGAAGGCAGCTCTGATACCAATTGATACTTAGCAAACTGATTAACAACCAATGTTAAACAATTTACAGATCAACGGCAATGAAAACACTTAGAACTCGTAATCAAGAAACAGAGCTCAAAATGATTCATTAATGGTGAAAAACTCAACCAAACGGTTACAACAGAATTTAGAGAGAGAAATGTGTTTTCACACAGTTACAATTTTTTACATAAGTGCAAGAAATGAGCTAACAGAGGTATTTATAGGCTTAGGAGGAGAGATTGGGAAGTTGGAGTCTTTGGCGGGAAACTACTTTGTTTGACTTTGCCAAGTCAAACAGCACAACTATGCTAGCAGTACTACTTGAGCCTGACAGTATTAACTAATAACAAGCAGCAGTATTAACTTCTAGTTGAGCTCGTTTATTCTTTATTCTTAGTGAAGTTTCACCATTTATTCTTGGACACCCAATGTATACTAAACGAATACAAGGTTTAAAAAACAATATTTTGAGAAAGGACTTACACATATGGAAGATGTACCACACCTCATAATAAATTAATTTGTATCAGAAAATGACATATACGTATGTGTGCATATAGTATCTTATAATTAACACGTCAATAACTATGCAAACAGAGGAATCATGTTGGGACGAGGTTTACAAAATGCTTGTAATGGCGATAATTTTGCCATGGACAAGCCATAACAAGCATTCATGTCGACCATCTCGTCCCCTATTTTCTCCCATTCGAATGCTTGAATCAAAGTTCCAAGTGCCAAACACAGGACCGTCCCTTAACCGGTTCCAGGACACCCCGCCTACCAATGCCAACGCTAGCATTTTTTTACTTAGCGTTCTGCTTCTCCATTCAATCTTTCAGGCATAAATAACTCATTTGGTTATTCCCATAAGACAGGGTCCCTTTGAATGGCCCATGCATTCACCATCAACATTGTTCCACTCGGAACAAAGTAGCCACCAATTTTTGTGTCTTGTGATGCTTCACGTGGAAGTAACATGGGTAGAGTTGGATACAAACGTAGACTCTCATTGATCACATTTTGAAGGTAACCAAGTATCTCTAAATCGTTTTCTTGTAACAAACGCTCAGTCCCAACATGTGTATCGATCTCGTTCTTGATTTTCTTCATGGTATTTGGATGGTTGAGCAACAATGACATTGCCCATTCCTGTGTTAGATATGGAGTTTCGGTGCCCGCAACTAGCATAATCTGTAAGTTTGAATCATAAAAGAAATTCATCAAGGTGGTTATTTAATTATGTCATCTATTCCGACATAAAAATTTACTATTTCTTTAAGATACCAAAGTGGCTATTATCATTTATTTAAAAAGTTGCAATAATATTACTAGAATATAATTCCACATGTTGCAACTAAATCATAGGTCACCAATTAAGATATGTATTTATTTTTGTTGAAATTAATTTTAAACAAATAAAAGTAGAAATTAATTTGAAAGAGGAAAACAAACTTAAGACTTCATTAAAAAATATTGCTAAATTATTGTTTCTTAAGAGTGTTTTTAATGAAAGTGCGAGTGATTTTCATCACATAAACAATTTTTGAAAATTTTCCCCATAAGGCTAAGGCTGCAATTAGTGAGGGTGATCCCTCACTTGTGAGAGATTTGGTCACGCGCCACCTCAACAAACGATGAAAAAGTTATGCGTGAGGAGGCGAGAAAAGAGACGAACGGTGAGGGGCTTGGTGACTCGGGCAATGTGCATAGTGGTGGGCCCCCTTCCAATTGATACTATCTATTTAAAGATAAAAAATACACAATACATTTTATTACCTGTTAATACCCTTAGACTTCAATATTTTTAAATATAACTTCTCATTGTATATATACTTTCATTCTCACATTAATTTACAAAATGTTTTAACAAAACACTCTCAAAACTAAAACCCCAAAACGTCGACACCCAAACATCCAAACACCCAATTCAAATTTCCATCTCGATCATTGACCAACGGTACCAACAGCTAACTTTCGACCACAAACGTTATTTTACGGGACACAAACCCCACAATACCAAAACCAACAATATACCAACACACCATTTATACCTCCAAAACAAAATATGTACAACCCACAAATGTAACAACCAAACATGTATAAACCATACAATCCGTTGAATATTGGCGGTTCTTCATCATAACAAAATACGGCAAAAGAGGACTGTTCGAAATGACGAGGAAGCCCGATGCATTCCATGGACACTGAAGAAATTGCATTGTGCAAAGGTTGGGTTCATGTATCGAAAGATAGTATCGTTGGTAATACGAGGAGGAAGGTTGGCTTTTGTT
>BQNB010176912.1:0-13016 GCA_026074375.1 Tanacetum coccineum
CAATAAAAGGTTAAAAGGTCAAAAGTCAAGTCATACCTGAAAAGTCAAAGGGTAAAATAGTCATTTAAGGTTCCAAAAATTGTTGGTTGTCACATGGGAACCAATACAATAGGTCAGGAAAAGGTTATTCCTTGCTACAATTGTCAAGGTGAAGGTCACATGGCCAGACAATGCACTAAACCCAAAAGGCCAAAGAATTCAGAATGGTTCAAAGAGAAGATGTTGCTTGTTGAAGCTTTGGAATCAGGGGATGTGTTGGATGAGGAACATATGGAATTTTTAGCAGTTAATAGGGACACAGTTACTACAGTTACTACAAGCCAAGTATCTCAGGAATTGACAACTACAACTATTTTTCAAACTGATGATCTTGATGCCTTTGACTCTGATTGTGATAAAGCTCTATTTGCCAGTGCTGTTTTCATGGCTAAGATTTTTGTAAATGATTCAGACGTTCTCTCAGAGGTAACACATCTTGACACTTATAAATAGTGTGCAAGAGATGCAGTATTCTGAACAACCACCTTTTATTGATAACTCAGGTATTGACATAACAAGTGACAGTAATGTTATCTCGTATGAACAATATCTGAAAGAAACTAAAAATAAAGTTGTTCAAAACACTCCTTCTTCTGCATAACAAGATTCAATGATAATGTCTATGATTGAAGAGATGTCTAATCAAGTAGCTACATGTAATGAGATGGAAAAAGTAAATAAAACTGTTAATGAGTCGTTAACTGCCGAGCTTGAAAGATATAAAGAAAAAATCAAAAATTTTGAACAAAGACAGAGATTTACTTTAACGGATAGAGAAAAGTATATTGATGGTCAAATGCGAGAGGTAATTGTTGATAGAAATGTAAAGTTTGCTGATTTTCAAAACCAAATTCAAACGTTAAAACTGCAAACTTTTTACAACGGTTGAAAGTCATAAGACTTTGTTAACAACCGTTGACGTTTTGAAAAAGGAATCTAAAGCAAAAGAAGATAAATATCTTGACGAAATCATTGATTTAGAAAAGATAAAGAAGGCTTTAGACAACATTGTTTATAAAATGGGTCAATCAACGCAAACGATGCATATGCTAACAAAACCTCAAGTTTTCTATGATGAAAGTCACAAAACTGCACTTGGTTATCAAAACCCTTTGTATTTGTCTCAAGCTCAAAGAAAACAACATGCATTGTATTGTGGTCAAACAATAGTTGGGAAACATGAAACATTGTATGTGTGTGATACTGACGAAACATTAAAATTGTCTGAAGAAAGTAAATTGAAAATGCTTGCTAAACTAAATGATCCAATTGCAAAAGAAAAGAAAGTCAATATTGCATCTATTGAGTATGCTGCATTGAATAAATTGTCTGAGCATTTTGTTTCGCATTTTGTGTCTCAAAAACAATTATCTGCAAAACAGGCATTCTGGTTACCAATTTCAAAACTAGAGTCTGAAAAACTAACTGTTAAACTCGAATCAGTTAAGAAGGAAGTTCCTCGTGTACTTCCTAAGATTATTTTGGTCAAAGATAGTTTTAAAAAAATGAGAAGTCATGTTAATGATTTTGACAAGGTAATAACTGTCCGTACCAAAGTAACTGGTCAAAATAAGGGAACTTGAGGGTTTGAACACATTCGGGAAGCTTTTGAAAAAGATGTTAAACCTTTTGCTAAAACCTTAAAAGAGTATTTTCACATGTTTGACCAAGGTCTTTTCAAAGAAACTATCGAAATGAGAGAGGTTTTTAATCAAATGGAAACCGAAGTTTCCTAATGTTCTGTAGATAAGAAGTACTTTGAGATAGAGAAAAAGGAATTGTTCATTGAAAATGATAGACTGTTGGAGCTAATCATATCTCAAGACATTGTACATACTGCTGTGGATTCTTATGTTGTCATTATTGACTATCAGAAAATGGAAAATAGTTTTGTCGATGAGTATAATGAGAATTTAGAACTCAAAACTGAGCTTTCCAAACAGAAAGATATGATTGAAAAGGATGTTTATAATGAACTTTCAAAACGATTTTCAAGATTTGAAAAACACTGTATAAATCTTGAAATTACAGTGCAACAACTGAAAGAAAGTTTGAGAAATCAAAAACCATGTACAAACCAGGATGCTCCCAAGTAACCTGAATTTTTTTAAATTAATGATTTGAAAGCTCAGTTGCAAAAGAAAACCACCATAATCAGCAATTTGAAAGAACACATTGCAACATTAAAAGGAAAAAGTATGTTTGGTTGTAATGTACAAGTCAATAATTCTTGTGTGATTGCTCCAGGAATGTATAAATTAGATTTGGAACCTCTTTCTCCTAAACTTAGGAAGAATAGGGAGGCTTATGTTGATTACCTTAAAAAGGCCAAATAACATACTGACACCCTTCGTGCTATTATAGAACAAGCTAAAGCCTAACAACCATTAGATAGTGCTTTAGAATATGCTTGTAAGTTTACAACACACATTCATGAACTGTTATTTTATGTAAATGCTACATGCCCTAGTTCCCTACAGGTTAATAAGAAATTGGTTGCAATTACACCAATGAACAAAAGCAAGAAAGTTAGGTTTGAGGTACCTAAGACATCAACAAGTAACACAACAACACAAGCAGATTCACAAAACTCTAAGATTACTAACCAACCTTTGTTGACTTCTACAGGAATGAAAAGTTCTACTAGTGCTAGCAGATCACAGCCTTCATGCAATACCAAGAAAAATAGGATCTCGTGAATAACCAGAAGAATAAAGTAGAAGACCATCTTAAGAGTGTTAAATCTAGTTTAAATAAAAAGAATCGTGTTTCTGAATGTAACGCAAGTACTAGCAATATGTGTTGAAAGCGAATTCTAAATCTGTTTGTAAAACATGTAATGAATGTTTATTTAATGCTTGTCATGATTTGTGTGTTGTTGATTTTCTGTATAATATGAATGAGCGTGCAAAATCTAGGTCTGATAAGAGCAATAAAAAGAAATATTGGAAACCTACGGCTAAAGTTTTCACTAATGTTGGATATAGATGGAAACCTACAGGACGGACCTTCACTATAGATGGAAATAAGTGCCCTTTAACTAGGATCACCTCCACTACAGTAGTGCCTCCTAAGCAGCCAATCCCAGCAAAAGAAGTTAAGAAGACTCCACCCAGTAGTACAAATCTAGGGAAACCCAAAGTAAAAAATGTAGGTTCGAGTAGCAAATCTAAAAGTGTAGACTTAAAGATTTCTAACAACTTAGAACCCAACAAAAATTAGGGATCCAATGTTTCTACTTCTCTATCTTCTTCCCGTGTCCATTTTAGGTCTTTCAAATCGTCCTTTGGTACTTGGACTTGGGATGCTCCAAGCATATGACAAGACAACGCTTTCAGCTCATCAATTTTGTTAGCAAATTCATGGGTACAGTTTTATTTGGGAATGATCATGTTGCAGCAATTATGGGGTATGGGGATTATCAGATGGGAAATGTCACGATTTCTCAAATTTATTACATGGAGGGATTAAGACACAACTTATTTTCAGTAGCTTAATTCTGTGACTCTGATCTTGAAGTTGCATTTCGTAAACACACTTATTTTATTCATAACTTGGAAGGTGTTGATTTACTCAAGGGATTCAGAGGCACAAATTTGTACAAGCTATCACTAGAAGATATGATGCAATCCTCTCCAATTTATCTCTTGTCTAAAGCTTCTAAAACCAAGTCTTGGTTATGGCATCAAAGGTTGGCTCATTTAAACTTTAGCACCATTAATGATCTTGCCAAACAAGGTCTTTTCAGAGGGCTTCCTAAATTAAAGTATCAGAAGGATCACTTATGTTTTACATGTTCTTTAGGGAAAAGCAAGAAACACACCCATAAACCTAAATTTGAACACTCCATTCAAGAAAAGTTGTATTTGTTGCACATGGATCTTTGCGGACCAATGAGAATTGAAAGTATCAATGGGAAGAAGTACATATTGGTTATTGTTGATGATTATTCATGGTTTACTTGGGTAAAATTTTTACGATCCAAGGATGAAACTCTAGAATTCGTGATTAAATTTCTGAAATAGATTCAAGTTCGTCTAAATGCAACAGTTTGTAACATTAGAACAGATAAAGGAATAGAGTTTGTGAATCAGACTCTGCAAGCCTATTATGAAGATGTTGGGATCTCACACCAAACCTCAGTTGCGCGCACTCCATAAAAGAACGGCGTTGTCGAAAGACAGAACCAGACTTTAGTGGAAGCTGCACGTACTATGTTGGTATTTTATAAGGCTCCATCATATATGTGGGCAGAAGCAGTCGCGACAGCTTGTTATACCCAAAATCGTTCTTTGATTCGTAAACGTCACAATAAAACTCCATATGAACTTTTACATGACAAGAAACCCGACTTAACGTATTTTCACGTCTTTGGGGCATTGTGATATCCCACCAATGACAGTGAAGATCTGGGTAAGCTGAAACCCAAAGCTGATATTAGAATTTTCGTCAGATACGCTCTCGCAAAGAAGGCTTATCGAATCTATAACAAGCGGACCCGATTGATCATGGAAACTATCCACGTGGAATTTGATGAGCTGACAGCAATGGCTTCTGAATAATTCGGTTCAGGACCCGAGCTTCAACTTTTGATTCCTGGAACAATCAGTTCAGGACTCGTGCAAAATCCATCTTCTTCAACACCTCATGTTCCACCAATAAAGAACGACTGGGATATTTTGTTCCAACCAATGTTCGATGAGTACTTTAATCCTCCAAAGTGTGTTGTTTCTCCAGTGCCTGCAGCTACTGCTCCAATACCTGTTGATCTAACTGGTACACCTTTGTCAACTTCTATTGATCAAGATGCACCCTCAGCAAATACTTCACCAACTCAGGAAACACAATCCCCAGTAATTCATCCAGGTGTTGAAGAACAGTTAAATGAAAATGAACCTGCACAATTTGATAATGATCCCTTCTTTGGCATTCTCACTCCAGAACCGAGTTCTAAAGAATCTTCTTCAAGGGACGTTATTCCATCTAATGTGTAGTTACCAAACCCACCATTTGAACACCTCAGCAAATGGACTAACGATCATCCATTGGATAATGTAATTGTCAATCCTTCTCGACTAGTCTCCACAAGACACCAACTACAAACCGATGCCATGTGGTGTTACTTTGATGCTTTCCTTACTTCGGTCGAACCCAAGAACTATAAAGAAGCACTAAAAGAATATTCCTAGATTGACAAAATGCAAGAAGAAATTCATGAGTTTGAATGATTAGAAGCATGGGAGCTCGTACCTCATTCAGATTATGTCATGATAATTCACCTGAAGTGGATCTATAAGGTTTCGTTAGACGAATTTGGGGGCATATTGAAAAACAAGGCAAGGTTAGTATCTAAAGGTTTTCATCAGGAGGAGGGATTTGATTTTAAAGAATCTTTCGCACCGATTGCATGGATTGAGGCTATCAGAATTTTTGATGCTAATGCCGCCCAGAAGAACATGACAGTCTACCAAATGGATGTCAAGACTGCTTTCTTAAATGGCGTGCTACGAGAAGAAGTCTACGTCAGTCAACCTAAGGGGTTTGTAGATCAGGATCATCCAACTCACGTGTACAGACTGAAGAAGGCCCTCTATGGGTTGAAACAGGCTCCACGCGCTTGGTATGATCTGCTCTCTAAATTTCTACACTCCTAAAAGTTCTCTAAAGGTGCGGTCAATCCTACATTATTCACTCAGAAGGAAGGTAAAGATATCCTACTAGTTTAAATATACGTAGATGATATTATATTTGCCTCTATTGATCTTGCCCTTTGTGACGCATTTGCTGAAATAATGAGTTCAAAATTTAAGATGTCAATGATGGGAAAAATGTCTTTCTTTCTGTGATTACAAATTTCTCAAAGTCCCGGAGGCATCTTTATAAACCAGTCTAAATATGCTATTGAAATACTTAAGAAATACGGTATGGATTCTAGTGACCCGGTTGACACCCCTATGGTGGACAGAACCAATCAGGATGAAGATCTACATGGGACTCCAGTTGATCCTATCCGTTACCATGGTATGATCGGCTCCCTTATGTATCTTGCATCCAATAGACCTGATCTTGTATTTGCATTAAGCATGTGTGCTTGGTGTCAGGCACTACCTACCGAAAAGCACTTACATGTAGTCAAATGGGTCTTTCGATACCTAAAAGGAACTACTACTATGGGTCTTTGGTATTTGAAAGATACCGGTATTGCACTAACAACTTATGCAGATGCGAATCACGCCAGGTGTCAAGATATTCGAAGAAGTACATCTGGCAGTGCATAGTTCTTAGGTGACAGATTAGTGAGCTGGTCTTCAAAGAAGCAGAAAAGCACTATTATCACTAGTATAGAAGCATAATACATTGCCCTATCTGGATGATGTGCTCAAATCCTATGGATGAGATCACAACTGACAGACTATGGGTTTGCATTCAACAAAATCCCTCTGTACTATGATAACAAGAGTGCTATTGCTCTATGCTCAGATCCATGCACATCGACGTCATATATCATTCTATCAATGAGTAAGTAGAAAATGGTGTGGTTGAACTCTACTTCGTCAGGACAGAATATCAGTTAGCAGACATCTTCACTAAAGCATTGCTGATAACATCAAATAACGTCACTTTTATAGCATCATTTATCCCATGTAAATAACCCACTTTTGTATAATTATTGCAAGAATTGATACTTAATCGTTTATATTTGAGAATTGTAGTAATTATGGAGTACTTGGTGAAGATTAGCTAAAAGGCACGCATTCTGGAGCTTAAACGAAGACATTTGAAGATTACTGTTCTGACATCATATACGCCGTATCCATCAAGGAAGATACGGCGCATATGTGCCTGCACTTCACAAGAAACCACGAGGATACAAAGTTTAATATGCCGTATCCAGGAGACATCCATACGCCGTATCCATCTCTCTTGATACGCCGTATCGATCAAATTCCAGACAGTATAAATAGAAGACCTAAATACGGGTTTTTAGAGAGCTTGATTATATTTTCGATACCTTAACCACAAAAGTCAATTTTTAGAAGACAAGAAGAGCAGAAGAGGTCAAACAAAGCTACTAATTCCATAGGAAACACCTTGTAATCTCCTATACTCTTGTAATCCTTTGATTTTTGGTATCATTCGTTTAACTCGGTTAGTTTACCTTGGTTGGATTATTACTTTTGTATTGATTACAATGATTAAGGGCTAATACCCTTGGGTATTAGCCATGATTATGAAGATTTAAATGTTTGGTTTGTTTATATCGAATGCTTAATTTATCGTCGATTGCTTGTTTATGTTTATCAATTCATACTTGTTTACGTGCTTTTGTATGCGACATATCATTCAACTGGATCTAGTGATACCGATCAAGTTAGCTAGATGCCGGGATGGCTCTCCATATAGTGATTTATATATCTAGATCAATAGGATCACAATTAATGCCTATCTTTACCTTGGGAATATGTGAACAAGTTGGACTAGCAGGTGACCTAGGATCAACAAATAACTTACTGATTCCTTTGGTAAGGACTTGGACAGTGGACTACTAGAATATAAATCGCCATTAAGCAGTAAGTGGGTAAAGTCTCTATGAGATAGGGTTTGATAAGATCACCATTATTATTCTCCTAAGATAGATTATAATCATCAAATAGGATGCTTTATGCGGATGCGTTTAATTGTGACAGAATTCTACGTGTCTATGTTTTAGGAATAAGTCCTGCCTAAATCTTGGAATGATATGCCGCCTCGAGATAACTATTCATTGCACTAAATAAACAAACCAGTGTTTTAATTGGATTAATCATGGTTAATACAGTTTTCTTATATTTGGCTAGACCGCTCTTCAATGTTATGTCTGTCTAGTTGCGTGTGTTATTGTGTTTTAAATTGATCTAAGTTACCACAAAACCTGTGCCAGTCTCTTATCCGTTAGAATTAGGACTAACATAGGTTTAGCATAGGTTTAACATAGAATAGAATTAACATAGTTTTATTAACCTAGTTTAGTCAACCAAGATATTGATAAAATAAAAGATTAGTTCTCGCTCTTAGTGATCGATGACACCCTACTTACCACGAAACTCTATTTGATCGGGTACTCTGCCCGTTAAAGTGTTGTTTTAGGTAAATTCGGCAAAATATAAATTTAAAACTTGACTACTCTAAAATAAATCCTACATGACGACACATCAATTGCCAAGAGAAAGATTTGAATTTCTACTCAACAAGCTTGGAATAAAGAGCATGTCTCCGGAAACACTTAAAAGCCTGGTAGAAGAAGAAGAAGAGTAATGGTGGTAACTCTTCTTGTATCTTATGTAAATAATAAAAATACAAAAACTAAAAAGATTTTTCATTTTTATAAAATTTTACAAAAACCAAAGACAAAAATATAAAATCAGATAATACCAAAAAATATGTTTATGACATGTCTTCTGGAATCGATAATATTTACGGCTTTGTAAATGTCATTCAACAATGACATGGAGCTGTAAATAAAGTTCGAGCAGAAGTTATAAATGTTTTTCAAAACATGTCATTGGCTTGTAGTTATTTCAGACTGCAACCCGGTTTTCATCTTAAAGGCAAGTATATCGTCAAAAAGATAATTTGACCTCACAACGGGAATTAATTTTCTCGGGCATGATCTATTTTATGATCATGTAAAGGCTTGTGTATTCTTTGCTACACAACTCGGACTGTCTCATAAAATAAGTGTACGTGTCAGTGCATTTATTTGTTCCAAATAAGAGAAATCTTATTTTTATTGGTGAAAAGTGTTGTTTTGAAAATAATCAGTGTTTTCAGGAATCAGAAAAAGATTTAAAAAGATATTTCTGTCACTCAAACAATGACTACAACTCTTTAAATAGAAAACAGGTCATTGTTTGAGGGGGAGAAAAGTGCTAATCATATAATCTTTTTAAACAGTCTTTCAAAATAAATCAAGGAACAAATGGAAAAAGTTTTTGATAGATGAAGGATCACAGTTTGAAGGGGAGTTAATTTATTAACTTAAAGGGCCTAAGATGTCATTTGTCAAAGCATTAGGGACTTATGTTGCAATTATGAGTTAAGTAGTTTTAGGCATAAAACCACAAGGACTAGTGTTGCCAATTGCCCTAAGTTGTATTATGCCTTAGAAAGTTATGAAATGGAAATAATAAACACTTGGAACTCGAGGGGCTATTTTTGCCATTTTGCTAAAGTTTCAAAATAAACCACACAAGGGTGGCGGTTTGGTTATCACAAACCAAACACAACCCCTTGTTCTTCTCCTCTCAAACTGCCACTCACACTCACTCACATATTCATTTCATGTTTCTTTTTGCAAAGGTAATCATTTAAACTTGCTCTTAATCATCTATGCAACTCAGATTTCAAACGAATTGGTGTAAAATCCTTTCATTCTCTCGTTAGGGTTTATATTCGATTTAAGGTTCATATAAATCAAAAGTGATTAAAACCTTATATTTTTTAGGGGTTTTGATCACTATGATGTTCTAATGAATGGGTTGTAACAGTTTTCTAAGAATCGAATCCATGTGGTCCCTAAGATGAATTCTCTATGCGTTTTTGATCGTAAATGTGGTAGAGGGTGTTTGTGTTTAGGTGTTATTGTTCAATAGGCTTAGAATGTTCTTATAATGCCTTTGAATCACTACTCGTTAGCCTTGCTTCTCAAAATCTTAGGACTAGAGTTTGTTATGTGTTCGAATAGCGGTTTGATTAAAATGGTGTTGTAAAGGTGTGTGTTTAAGCCTATTGATACTTAGGCAGGTTTTAGTACCCCATTGTGTACCCTTGTGTCATGATTAGAGTCTTATAACTCGATTTAAGGCTTTATTTTCCCTCAAGTGACATTTTTGAGCGTATAATAGGCGTTTGTAATGATTTAACGTTCTCTTGTTGTTGCTTGTTTAATTGCCATGATGTAAATGATTAAATGTGTTTTAGATGCTAAAAGTTAAGAAAATTGTGTAGTTTTATACTAGCAGTTTGATTCTCTCTTTTTAGCGGTTTGTTAGTGATAATCTAGCGGTTTGGCACCCCATGTTAGCGGTTTAAACTTGATAAACTAGCAGTTTGAATCTGTTAGACTAGCGGTTTGAGCTTGTTTGACTAGCGGTTTGACACAGCAAGACTAGCGGTTTAATCCTGTTCAATTAGTGGTTTAACCCTGTTTAATTAGCGGTTTGGTCTTGTTCATTTAGCGGTTTGACCATGTACACCAGCGGTTTGATCCAATTAATACCAGCGGTTTGACCAGTCAACTCCAGCGGTTTGACTGGTCAACACCAGCGGTTTGGTCACCCATTTCTAGCGGTTTGACAAGTCAACTCCAGCGGTTTGATTGGTCAATACCAACAGTTTGTCTAATCTCTACCAGCGGTTTGACCACAATCTAACCAGCAGTTTGAATAACCTTTGACCGGCGGTTTGACCTATGTTTGACCAGCGGTTTGACCAGTTTGACTCTGTGATTTGACCAATGTGCCTAGCAGTTCTATTTAACAAGTTCTGTTCAGGATTAACAAATGCAAAAATGTCAAGTTAACAGGGATTAGTCATAACAAGTCATGATCTTAATTATAAAGCAAGAAACATTGAGTTGAAATTGAACCTAAAATGTAATCCAGATAGTTTGGACCAATTCATACTGTTTGAATTTTTGTTGGACTGATTTGACTGAATATGGACTGTTTGACTTTAATAATAATCATTAACCATGGAATTTGACATTCTTGACCTGAATCCTGATTAAAACTTAAACTTAACAAATCAAACTAACAACGGATCAAACGAATAACTAGTAAAACACAAATCAACCAAAACACAAAGGATATTCAATCTACTCCGTGTATTAATTGTCATAAATATGAATGTGGATTGATAATCTTAAGTAGATTCAATGGCTAAACCACAAGATGATCAACAACAACAGAACATGCTTGATGTTGAATTGGTCCCAAAAGACGATCAAGTAAAGATTAGAATGAGTAACTTCCGGATTGCTTTGGAAAAGACTCAACCTGATCCAATCTACAAAGTCTGTCTGGAGATCTTAAAGCAGTATAACTTCTTCAATGCTTTCATAGCGACCGCCGATGCTCCAGAAATATACATGCAATAGTTCTAATACACAGTCTCTTATAACCTAACAGCCAAAGCTCAAGTTTTCAAAATTGATGATCAGGACTTTGAAGTGAATTCAGACTTACTTCGTAATGCCTTACGAATAACTCCCAAAGTCTCTGATCATCCATTCACTCTACCTGCTCTTGAGAAAGAAATCATCGCCTTCATCAACGAACTTGGATGCTCTAAAAATATCAGAATTATATCAGCACTAAGAACCAATGATATGTACCAACCCTGGAGAACACTTTAGACCATGATGAACAAGTGTTTAACAGGGAAGGCTACAGCGTATGATCGTCCAAGACTTCCAATGATTCAGTTTCTGTGAGGAATGTACACCGGCAACAATGTTGGCTTTGCTGAACTCATTTGGGAGGATTTCAAGAACCAAATTGAGTCTAAGAAAACCAGCAAACAAAAGAAGGAACTGTTACCCTTCTCAAGATTCACCAAGCTGATCATCAAATACATTCTCTCCAATAATGATCACATCTCTAAAAGACTCCAATCCTACCAACATGTCATCAAAGTTGATGCAACTCTTGGAAACTTAAATTTTGCAAAGAAGGGTACAACATATCCAGTCTTTGGAAAGCCAATTCCAGTTGTAATGCTTAGTGATGAAATCATGGCCTCTGCTGATTATTCTGAGTATCTAGCTAAGTCTAAAGGTTCCAAACCTGTCAAAGCTAGTGGAAGAGGCAAAGGATTGCTCAGCAAAGAAGGAGTTGAGATTGTTGTTGAAAGAGTAAGCATTCCTAAAAGGAGACGCTCCAAAACTGTGGTTGAAGAAGTCGCTCAACCTGAAGAAGTAGCAGATGAAGTTGATTCTGAGGAGACAGATGATGATGAACCAGTGGTCAGAAGAAGACCAACTGGTGTAGTCACTAGAAGTGGTGTGCAGCCTGAATCAGAAGAAGAAAATGTGGATCACTCGAAGAAACTGAAAGGTATTGAACTGTTATCTGAGGCTGCTCGATTCAAATTAGATTTATAGAATGCCAGGAGAGCTAGCAAAAATAAGTTTATTCTTCAACAACATCCAAAAGGCTCAGGTGAAGGATCTGGTGTAACTATAGAGGTTCTTGATGAGCTAACTCTTAAAAGCTCAAATGAGGGAGCTGGTGTGACACCAGAGGTTCTAGATGAGCCAAGCGACAATTCTAGCAGCTCTAGTTTTGAATCTGAAAATGCAGTTGAAGACATTTCAAGTGATGAGGCTGATGTCACAGAGAAATGTTAGATATTAGAAAAAGACTCGGTCACCCCGTGTATTTTACTGTTTATTATAGCTCGTAGTTTAATAGTTAATAGTACCTTTTTCGGTTTTAAGTCGGGTACGAATACCCGGTATATTGTAAGTACTATATATAGCCTCTTCCAACTTTGGAAGAGGTAAGCTAGTCATAATTCCCTTTTCATAGAAACACACTTTCTCTCACTAGAAAACTCTCTCAAGTGTTTCTCTCTCTAGAAACTAGCCAGATCCAAGAATCGACCCCGTGTTATGATATAGGATATACCACATTTTCCTTGATCCCTGTTACTGTTAGAGATAGGTAACTGTATTATTCTGATCAAATAATATTGAGGCTTGGTGGAAATGTTTGAATATTGTAGGATATCATATTTCACAGCCCAGAGATGATTCTTGGATTTGGCTAGCTTCTAGAGAGAGAAACACATGGAGAGGTTTTTCTAGAGAGAGAAACTATATGTGTAAAATGGAAAATGAATAATGACTAGCTACCTCTTCCAAATTTGGAAGAGCTATTTATAGTTCTTACAAAATACAGGATATTAGTACCCGGTTCAAAACCGAAAATCATACG
>BQNB010176914.1:0-13016 GCA_026074375.1 Tanacetum coccineum
ATTAGGTATCGAAGATGTTTCCGCGGGTATTTTTTTTATCTGAATAAATCGGAACTTTTGTAATATTTTTTTTCCTCCTTCTTTGTGCATACAAATTAAAAAAAAACCAGGCTGGCCCAAAATGGGAGCCCGTTACTGTAGCATTGTGGCCCACTGTCAAAACGATATTCGCCCACAAATCTATAACCTATATAAAACATGCTTTTGAAAAACTAATCTTGACCCAAATAATCTAGAGAATGACACGTGTAAAAACAAAAATAATCAACGACTGAAAATATATAACAAAACCCTCCCATTAATTAACGAAAATCATTAATGCAGAACTCTTAACTGAAAATCATTAATGTTAAAAAATATAAGAAAGTTTGAACAACATTAAGATTTGAATTTTTCATCTTCATCTCTTCTCCAAATATTTATACACAGCCCCCGTAAAGATTTGAATTTTTCAATGTCATGGATGTTTGAGTTTTATTGTTATTTTTGTCATATCGAAAACATTAATGTTGTTTTCTCTCTTTGCAGTTAAAGAAATGGAGCAAAATATGACTTAGTTATGTGACCTCGATCCCATGCTTAATGATGCCAAGATACTGCCACATGTGATCAGTATTTGGAAGTCTCACCCAAAACAAAGACCTAATGAGGTGTGGAGCTTAGATGCACTCTTGCAAGATCAAGCGGTAATCTGTTTGGTTAATTCGTAAAGTGTAAAACTAATTTCATATTTTAAGTGTTTTACAATATCATTTTGCAATGCATATATATTATTTACAATTACAATAACTGCAAAATAAATTAATATTGCTGGAGTAAATCAAGTGCAAGCCACAGTTAGAAACCAAGATATCAAGAAGTTCCAACCAATATTACAGGGTAATCTCATAACAATCTATAACTATGTTTTATCAGATTGTTTCTTTGCTGAATAAATGTTTCACAATACAATCTTATAGCATATCTTGCTAATTATATTTATTTTGTGAACATTATATCAACCATAACTTATGTAAATTATAGCCAATAGTTCAAACAATAAAACACAATAGCCAACAAGTATCAAAATGGCAATGTTTTTTCTAATAATACCTTAAAATTCGCCGCCCAACGGGCTCCGGTTCCGTTGAGACAATTTTTATTTTGAGAAAATTAAGAAATCTATGTGTGAGCAAATTGATTCATATTTTTTGATTTGATTCACAAGTAAACATCATTTAATAGTGAATCAAAACTATAAATCACAAATTTAATTCACAAATCATTGCTAAAATCGAGTTATGGTAATGATTCTTTAAATTTGTATAGAAGATTCAGTATTTTACTTATATTGCAAAAACGAGAGATTTTTTAACATTGATTCGAATTTTTTTTACACATTTTTAATTATAATCACATTAAAATGAGTTTTACGCTTGAAAAACTTGAATCAAAGTTAAAAATCTATCATTTTTGAAATCCTTCTCAATTTTCTCAAAATAAAAACCTTCTCAATCAATCCGGATTATACATATATATTTGAGCACTTATAACCCTCGTTCCGCCACTGGCTAAGTCTATAGCTACTTTTTACAAAGCCTAAAAATCTATCTTAACCTTAATAAAGCAACATTATAAATGCATTTTATTCAAATTATAACATTACAAATGTATTTTCTTCAAAATATAACATGCAACATTTCACACTCATTTAAATGATATCAACCCGGGTTACCTTTCTGTCCATAGTGGTTGATGAAACAGAAGGAGGTTCACCAGCCGGCACCATTGCACCATAAGTCATCCATTGCCTTTTTGTATGCTTTCCCGTAGTTTAGGTTTAAATTCCCGTACCTTTTTATGATTTTCTCGTACTTTTAAGCTTTCTTTAGTTTAAATTTCCATAATTTCCCGTAGAATTTAGAAACCCAAATCAAATCCCTTTGTTATTCAAGCATCCAAAAGTCAAACCAATAACGTAACCGTCAATTTCACGCCTCGTTGGGGAAAAACGACTCGGGAATTCATACTTCCGGAATATATATTGATTTTCTTTGTGAATTTTGACTTGTCACCTTGGTCAAGGGTGGTTTGTTGAGATTTGCTTTAAGTATAATTAATATTATATATATACTATACAAAGCAGGAAATCAAGCCATCTCCAAAAGATCATCATCCAGCTTCGCTACCTTATCATTAACAATATTTATTTGAGCATCTTGGAACTCTTCAATTTGCTCCTTCAATCTCTCATATCCTAAAACCTGATCACGGAGGCTGGAACATGTAGTCTCCAGCGCATGCACCTATAACAATAAAAGTATAAACATGTAAGGAAAAAGAGAGAAGAATAGGTAAGACATCTAAGTTCAAGGGTGCATACCTGGTCCACAAGGCCGTCATTTTGAGACTTAAAGGAAGACACGGCAACATTCAAATCTTTAAGCTCAAGATCCTTAGCAGAAATCGAAGATTGAAGCTCTGTGACTTTCCCATCAAGAGAATCCGTTTCCTTCTCAAAAGCCACATTCCTTTGCTTCAACGCATCTATTTCATTGGCATGCATTTTCTCCGCGGCCTCAGCGGCAAAAACCTGAGCATGGAGACGAACAGCCTCCGTAGCTTCAGCTTCCTTCAGTAGCTGAGCCTTCAAGTTCTCAACCTCATCATCTTTAGCCTTTAACAAACCAGCTCATTTTTCACACTCCGATTCTAACCTACTCCTCTCACTAAGACAGTACTCAATCCGCATTCTAACCTCCGCATTCAGGCAAGCTTGGCGAGCGGTCCTAAAGTTGAACTCCGTAAACAAATGATGATAGTCCATTTCACGAATCTGAGAGAATAATGCGGGAGGGGCCAAATGATCAACAAACTCCCGGGAGACGTCATAATCATCCAAAAGAGATTCATTAAAAACATTCCATTGCAAAACGAAGACTTGGCGGAGAGTTTCAGTATTCAACTCCCAAGAGCCCATCGAAAGATCTTGTTTAGTAGAATAAGAGGGACCCGCAATATCTTCTTTCTAATAAACAACATCTGTGAGGTGTTCAATAGGCAGTTAGTTGATGGCAAAGATCAACCCATCATTACTTGTTTGGAATATATCAGAGAGTACTTGATGAAGAGGATTGTGGTAGTTCAGAAAGTGATAGCTAAGACTGTTGGACCACTTACTCCTTTTGTGACAAAAATGTTTGATGATATCAAAAAAAGGCTACTGAGTACAATGTTCAATGGAATGGAGGTTTTTTCTATTTATTTTTATATCAAGTAACTAGGCCTTACAAGGATCAGTGCGTTGTTAACATGAATAGAAGGGTGTGTTCTTGTAGGACGTGGGAGCTGACTGGAATACCATGTAAACATGTTGTGGCTGCAATATACAACATGTCTGAGAATTCAGTGGGAGTTGGTATACCTGAACAATGGGTTCATGCTGCTTACAGACTTGAACATGGGCCACAAGTATACTCATCAAGGTCTAACCATGTACGGAAAGGGATATGTTGCCAGTAGTTGGAGTCTAGAATAGTCTAATTCCACTTTAGATAAATCCCCAGTGAAATCAAAAAATTAAAAAAAAAAAAAAAAAAAAAAAATCAGGCACCAAAAGATGAGGATAGAAGTCTAATGATGAGATGCAAGTCAAAGTGCTTCACAGGCAGCTTTCTAGGAAGGGCAAGTTAGTCAGTTGTGGTAAATATGGAAATGTGGGTCATAACAGGAAAGGCTGCAGGGGTCAAGGTGGTGGTTCTAGTCAAGCTGGTGCAAGGAAGGTCTCTGGTCAAGCTGCTGGTTCAAAGAAGGTCTCTGGTCAAGCTGCTGGTTCTAGAAAGGTCTCTGGTCAAGCTGCTGGTGCAAGAAATATATATGGTCAAGCTGCTGGTTCAAGGAAGGCCTTAAGTCAACCCATTGCAGCACAAAGCACAGCAAACCAAGGACTAAGGCAAGGTTTTCAGGACCAATAGCATGTCCAACTTCTAGATCACAAAGAAAGACCAAGAAACTAGTGATCTTGGAACAATTATGAATTTTATGTTTACTTTCATTGTAGTTAGATTATATACTTTTGTAGTTGTCATGCTCAATTAACTCTATTTTTGGTTGACTCTGTGTTTGGTTAGAAGTATTCTGTTTGGTTGACTCTATGTTTGGTTACAAGTATTAAATTTATGTTTAGACCTTCTAAAGTCAACTGTTGTTAAGAGTGTACATTGTGTTGCTATTGTTACTGAGTTTGACTTTTAAAGTCAAACAGAGTTCTTACAAAACCATTGAACAAAACCAAATGCTAAACAATACAAACAATGTATTTATATAGGAGACCAATTTTCTATACTAAAATATACCAAACCATTGGTTCTTACATAAACATCAGACAACAACAAACAAAATCATTTAAGATCATAGACATAAACCTACATCATCATACTACAACTTCCATCAAAGTACAGCAACACAGAACCACTAAACAACCACTAGATCTAAGATAAAAGTAGGAAAAGGGCAAATGCCACCTAACTCAAAATCAAATACTTCTTTAACTTCCTGTTTACTTGCACAAGCACCATCATGTCAGCTTCCATCCTATTCCTCGCCCTCAACAAACCCGGTATTATCAACATAGCTCTTTGACACATGGGAGGATCCAACCAGCCAAAATAAATACAACGTTGGCCTTCAATCTGTGGGCAGCCAAGGAACCTGCGACCTGGATTAGCATCAGGATGTTCGGGTGACTGCAGGAAGCCCACAAAAACATAAGGCCATTGATCTTAAGGGTTAGGGTTCTTGGGAGTAGTTTTGGATTGGTGAAGTGGGAATTGGCCGATGTATCGAGGGAGTTATAAGGCGTGCGATTCTGCGGGAAATGATATGTAGGAGTTACAGGGTAACACTGTTAGTCCTTGAGGTTATTAATGTGATCTGCCATTTTTACCCCTAACGAAGGAAAAAGTTTACGGGATTTTGGATGGAGTTGCGGTCAAAGGGATTCATCCACTCTCCCGCGTCACTCAAATGGACAACCACAGGGACGATCAGTGTAATTTTTGAACTTTTAGGATGAAACCTGCAATTTCGGGACAACCACAAGGACGATCTATGTAATTAACTCTTATTTTTAATATGATCAATATCTTGCAAAAACATTTAAGTAATGGTATCCTGCCCAAATTTGGTATCAACTTAGTAGGGGTTAGGGTTTATAAGTTTATTATGTTCAGTTTGATATTAAGTATTATTGAAAAGCTGTTTTACTTCGATCTCGAAAGTAAAATTGTTTTGATTCTGCCACTTACAATAATCTGCAAAATTCTATATTTTCCTACGTTTAAAGGACAAGGAGGAGATAATGATGATTTGCCCAATAAGAAGAAACTGAAACGACAATATATGAGGTTCACTGACAGAAGAGCCATCAGCTGATATTATAGTGGAACGATACCTATGCGATGATGTTTTAACCAACATACTCGTCTGGTTACCAGCCAAACAACTTGCTCGACTGAGGTGTGTTTCTAAACACTTCAATGATCTTTTTCTCAACCATACTTCATTAGCTCCATCTTTCAACATCATCGTTTAACAAAACACAACGATGAAATTACTATTGGTTCTTCTTCGAGGATAGATTCCCGTTACACCCCTCTTCATTCCCCCAATATCCAACTTCAGAATTTTGTTAAGCTACCTACTAATTTCCCATCTAAAATATAGTCTTATCGTTCTGTTAATGGCTTAATCTGTTTTTTCTAGTGGATATTTAATACTGTCATTTACATTTGGAACACTTCTTTGTCGGCGCTCAATTGACTCTCCCACCATCTCCTACTAGATCTTCTCGTGTTGACTTTTTCGGTTCGATTTGATCCTAAACTAATGATTACTAAGTTGTTTTTGTATCCCTCGAGTTTCTTTTACCCAACATTATTGAACAATCCATCTTTCCAATTGGCTGAAGTTGGGTGTATAGTCTCAGTCAGGATCGTGGAACATAGAAGCATGAACTGGAGAAGTTATCTTGGTACCCATCTCTGGAACCGGAATAGAAGGAGCACTGACGGCATGGGAGGTAACCACAGCCTCAGTCATCACCGGAGGAAGGACAACAGACCTAATAATAGTATCAACTTCAGCTCCAGAAGCATTTGTACTAGAGTGGTGGGAAGAATCTGAAGAGATAACGAACCTTTCAGACGGACCAACGGTACGAAGATTAAGCCCGGTAATAGAATCAGTGGGATTATCACCCTCACGCTTCGGTGTGGCAGATATCGAAGAGGTAACTAAAGGCAAGGTCGTCACAGCCTCAACACCAACCTCAACATTTAGAATGCTACTTGCTAATAACTCTTTGAGGACAGATGGAGATTTATTAGCCAGTAGCAGCCCCACTAGAAGTTCCGTAACCCCCTCCCCCTTAGTTTCTTGGGAGGATGGGAAGAACCACTAGCATCCGTAACCATTGGCCTTTTCTTGCGTGGGCGATTGGGACTCGTAGCAATCACATTCTCATCAGCAATATTCTCAACCCCCGTGACCAATTCAATCTCAGCATCATAACCACCACCGGTAGTAGAATCCCCCTGATTCGCACTGCCACCTTCATCAAACAACTTATCCACACTCGCCTCCCATTCACTTTCGGATCGGGCTGGGGCAACCAGTAGGAGCGAAACCACACGCCTTACGGTGGACTCCAAAAGTTTCTTTTCCTCCTCAGTACGCTCTCTCTCGACAACCGTTACCGTAGTAGGATCCACAACATGAATGAAAGCAGACAAGTCCATCTCTGCAAAAATGAAGAAATAATAAAAAATAAAGTCAAAAAACTACAAGGTGCACAATGTATAACGACAAACACCCACCCGTTCCGTCGTCATGAAGAAAACTAAGATAAGTATCCTCATCCAGAGTATAGTAATGACTCATTCCAACCATGTCACACCCCAAAAATATCAGAGTATAATGGCAACCGAGGGCGTGTGACTTCATGATTATCATACTTCTAGGCAATACAAAACGACCTCTATATGAGAGGTTTAATAAAATCGATCACTTGTATTAGGAAATAACAAATAGTTTAAACATTCTGCGGAAGCATAAAAATAAGTAATACGACATCGTTTTTAATTAGTACAAATTATATTTAATAACTGGAAATGACTGCAATGCATGAGACTTCACATAGCATCTTTGTTCTTAATACCTGAGAAAACATTGCTAAAGTGTCAACATAAAGTTGGTGAGTTCATAGGTTTGTTTAAGCAGAAAATGTAGTGTTTATGAATCACAAGATTTCATCCACATATGACAATATAACAGATACAAAGTCATATAAATTGCATTACTATTGTCTAAGCTCATGACATCGAAGCGTTAACATACCAACAATGGATGATTGCCCTTGCAGGTGTCTAACCCGGGACACCCGTAATCTGACTCAAATGAAACTGTGTTTGCTTGACTAATGTCAGTCCAAGACAAACAGGGACGTCAATCCCGATAGATCTATCCATAACATTCATGCTTACAAGTAATTAACGGTTCATGATAAATCGGGCAAATAGCAATTTGGGTTAAATAGGGACTTAGACCAATCAGTAATGAGTAATTGTACTTGTGTTCACATGTTTGAAATAAGCAATATTCTCACCCCAAAAGATGATTTAAAACAGTAGAGTAGGGGCTATGAAAACTCACCTTGACAGGTAATCGTCTGAGATTGGTAATGGATTAAGGCACGTCAAATAGTGACTCAGTCAAACACCTAAGTAATTAAAACAAACCTGAGTTTACATTCTAAATCTTAATGTACGAAATAAATTATGCAAATGGTCAAAAGGCATGGTCGTTTATGAGGTAACGTTTTATGTTTTCAAAATGTTATTTAAACCGTTGGCTCTATGGATAACTGTACGACAACAAGTACATATACATGAATTGATACTATTATGCGTCGTAACCTATGTTTACAAGTTTTCTATCTCAGAAAATATAGATATCATTTGTTAGTTACTAAGTTTATATTTATTTACACCGTAGTTGACAATTTAATCCTATAATTATCAGTTTTTATTTATCGCGGTTCGTTCGAGTCGTTAATTAAGTTATAAAGATTATACATATTTACCGCTAATACCCTTAAGTTTCCATATTGTCACATATAGCCCTTAATTCTTTAAAATGATGTTCATCGAAAGTTTGGTTTTTCATATTTTAATTTCTACGTTTTAAACCCGAATGAACTTTTAATTATTTTTAATGTCATTTTATATTAACCGTGTTAATTTTGTTTATTAATTTTGTTATTATTACTCCTAATTCGTCGAAAGTCGTTGTTTCATATTATGTGTACTTGTGTGAAAATCTGTCACACTCCGCTCTGTAATTCATCAAGAACGCCGTCAGATCGTCCTATTCCACATTTAAGCTACCCTGCTATATACACTCTCGGCGCCCGTCCCTCTCCTCTTCGCTGACTGGTTACCAGATCTTTCTCTGCTAATTCTGTCGAGAAAACAGTGGTGTGGTAACAATTGTTGTGGTTATTTCTTCTACATATTGTAATAAACCTTCTACTTGTATTACTACAGTACTTTATATATAATTTCGCTTGATTCGGTTGTATAGTTAGACCTTGAGTTTAGTTAACACCAAGGTGGCATAAGGACGTTACTACGTTCCTAGCAATCTTAACAGCCACCAAAACATAGTGAACAGCCTATTATAGCTTTCTTTGTATGCATACTTTGCGGCTGATCCTAGTGATGCAAATTAGCGTCAAGTGCTTCGAGGTCTTGGTGCGAACCAACGAGCATACTTTGCTCGGGTTCGTTAGGGGCTGTGATGTCCAACAGTGAGCCAACGGCTTGCTGTGGTTCGTCACGTGGCACTTTGCTACGCCCAAAGTAACGTACCGAGGTCACGACATAAGGTCCTATGTAGGTCACGCATAATCCTAGTCTCTAATCGTTCCTAGTGAGAACATATTTGTTTAAAACTTTTTATAAATTGTCTTGGTTCGTTATCCATTTTCGTAAATAATATGTCCACACTAGCTTTCCTACGCGTCGATATTATATGCATGGTATGACGAAAGGTTTGGCATGCACATGTTTACACAGATCATGCATGGGTTTCACCATGTGTGTCGTGTCTTAGTCATGCAAAAACCAAGGCCCTTATCTAGCTTTGCCAAGATTTGACGTGTTTCGTTGGTGTTGTATACTAGGCTACAAGGTAAACGACATGACAATGTAGACGGTTAAATAAGACCGTCTTTGCGACTAACCGAGGTCCAAAATTGGTTAGACGTGGGGAGCGGTTTATTGGTGATATAGGAGGGAAGCTCGAAAACCTCCTTTGGCCTCTACCCTTTTAAACCCGGCGTCTCTAGGCTCGAAAACCCTAACTCTAGTCGTATGTTTTTTTTTCTTTTTCTTGTTTTCGGAATTGAGTTGTGCTAGAGATGAGTGTGAATGGCTCCTATTTATACACTAACCATTTCGTTTAGTTACTGAAAAGTTTAAAAGTAGGAGGGGTGGTATTACACACTATTGAACAATAGTAATACGTTTCGATATTATTAGTCATCATTGGTACCACTTATCACTGTTTGGGAATATATACTGTTTCTTGACCTTTGAAATTTGAATCAGTTACTGAGACGTAACTTGGCATGTGGATTTTGAAAAGAAAATAGGTAGGGTAGTCTGTAAGTGTACATGATGATGTTTCATCGTTATTATTTATTTATAATTTTTTTTTGAACATTGACGTGGGCACGGGTATTTGTCGGAGTGTAGATGGTTTCATAAAAATATAAGTAGACGACCTTGCTTCGCGAAGTGTGAAATAAATATGGTTTTACTGCTACAAATTCTAAAATATCCTTTAGACATAGAAGTAATAATGGTAATATTTGCGTGCCATTTAGACTTTCTATAACACGGAGTAGTGCATATCGATCATAGGATGACTTCCTTTTGAGATTAATGGTAAAATTTGCAAACTTTGCAGTACATACATTTTACTTAAGGAAAAGAGAACCTAAATTTTATGAAGTGTCACATGTTTCCAGTGAGTTTATTTCCATCAAACCTTACTCGGACTAAGCTCGAACAATTGTACAAGCTCTTGGGTTTTATGCCTGTCAGTTCATTATCTCGGACAAGTAGTGTTGGGATTTAATAATTAGTTAACCAATAACTACGAGTACACAACGGATATGGATCTAGTTTGGCACAAATGATTAACACACAATAAACATAAAAGAGTACGAGAAAACTAACCCTTGTTGAATGCCTTGAACAAATCAAACGAGAACTATAACAATGAAACTAGTAGATAAGTTTCCACCTCTACGGATGCTCACGCAAACACGTCAACCAAGTGCGCCCGGATGCTAGTCCAACTTCACGTATAACCCAAACAACCTTTGTAACACCTTGCTTCTTGAATCACGTACCAAAATCAACCTAAGTGAACTGTACCAAAAATCAAAAGGAAGAACTAGGGTTTCACCAAATTCGGTTCAACCGAAAATGCCCAATATGAACCAAAAATCACAAAAACTAAACCCTAGCTGTTTCTAACTGTTGTCACGCCTTAACAACCAGTAAACCAAACCCTTGGACCTGCCGTAGAAGACCTGGGATCATACCACACTTCTTGAACCTCTTTTGAGGTTACCGAAAATCAAAACAGCAAGAAAAGGTGAACCGAAAATGGAAGAACCCTAATTAGGGTTTATAGTATTCGGCTATTTTGAGTGGGGAGAGGAGCAGCTAATTTCAGATAGCTTTGGGAGTATCTAGGGTTTATTATAGATTCCTAAATGAGCTAGGGGTGAGGGGTTGATGTTCCCTTCAAGCCCTAATCATGATAAGACTCGGAATGAGAAACCAAAACTTATAACAACTCTTCTACTCTCCTTATCACCAAGAACCAATGAACTTAGACACCTTCTAGATCCTTCTAGGCCGGCTCTAATCATTAGGACAACCATAGGATTTTGTCTTAGTCGTTTTTAGTCCTTTTGGTTTACATTTAGAAACATACGTGAAATAAAACGCCTATAAGTCTTTTATTCGTTTTTAAGTGTTTATCGTGTGTTGCCAATGGCTCACACAATTCTAGTCGTATTAGTGTTAGTCCAACTACCATAACCCAACAGCTCCCACTTGGGAATTGGAGTAGCAAACAACACATATACTAACGACGGAAACGTCTAGAAACACTCACATTCGTTGTTAAAACTAGAAATGTCTGAGATCAAGTTTCAAAAACATTCTCAGTAGCATGGTTATGTATCTCTTATATATCATCCTTTGATAAATACCGTTAAACCATGGGATTGGAATATAGATACTACGTATTCCATCATAGTGTAACCATTTAGATTCCTCTTAAGAACTTAATTCAAGTATATACCAAATGTAATCAAGAATCATCTTGCATTACCCTTTGGGTTTGGCCAAACAATTATCTGATTAATTCTGGAGAGGCACCAATGGTATCATTCTGCACATATCAAGTGGAGGAACAAATTCTTTATTGACTACAAGTGTTGTGGATGCTGTTTCACATCACTTCCAAGAATAGCCTTTATAACTACCATTTTCAGGTTAGCATTTGACTTATAATTAAAAAATGATATCCATACATGCAGAACTTGTTTGTATCTCAAGTCTAAGGATGACTTATTAAACCATTTTTGATATCTTACTCATGACTAAGGATCCAAAAGTAAATATACGAATGTTGGGGAGTCCAATATGCATCCCTTGTGAATAACATATGAGTTTGGCGGGAACCATCCATATATTCAAAGAACATAACCAACACTCACATTTGTCTTATGTAACAATATTCCTATATTGTTAACCGACAATGGACATATTTAGAATGATAAAATCATTCACGGATTAAACATGCAAGTATAGGACAACAATTATTATATGTATGAATAACAAATACCGCGTATCTTCATTCATTAGAAAGTAAAAATTGTCTTACAATCCTAATTATCCAAATACTAATAAAAACACAGATTTACATGATACTGCCAGCTGGAAGCATTCCTATATTCTTAGTATGTTCTGAATGCTTAGGAAAAGGCAAAGCCTTAGTAAAAGGATCAGCTAGGTTGTCATCTGTGTGAACTTTTTCTATCTTAACGTCGCCAAATTCTATAACTTTACGAAGGTAGTGAACTTTGGCACGATAATGTCTAGCACCTTTAGTGATTCCTGATTCATTAGCTATAGTAATGGCTTCAGTATTGTCATAATACATCTTTATGGGTTCTTCAGTTGTGGAAACAACACACAACCCAGAAATGAATTTCCTAACCCATACCACCTCCTTAGAAGCGTCTGAAGCAACTATATACTTAGCTTCTGCAGATGAAGTTGCAAAGATGCTTTGCTTTGTACTCTTCCAGTCAACAGCACCTCCATTTAAAACGAATACATATCCATTCTGAGACTTGAGGTCATCAGCGTCTGTCAGATATCCAACATCAGTGTAGCAAGAAACCCTGAGCTCTCGTTTTTTATCACCTGCGTAAACAAGAAACATATCTTTAGTATTACAAAGATACTTTAGAATGTTCTTAACGGCAGTCCAGTGAGGTTCACCTGGATTTGTTCTGAGCGAACGCAACATCAGGGCGAATGCATCTCACAACATACATAATAGATCTCACAGCCAAAGCATATGGTACATTCTACATGCGCTTCACCTTAGCAGGTGTTGAAGCACCTTGAGATTTGCTCAATTTTAGCTTTTCTTGCATGAGGATACTTACACGCTTGGAATTCTCCATGTAAAATCTTTTCAAGATTTTCTCAATATAAGCACTTTGACAAAAACAAATTAACCGCCTTGATCTATCTCTGTAGATCTTTATTCCAAGAATATATGCAGCTTCCCCTAGATCTTTCAAAGCGAAACACTTTCCAAGGTAGGATTTTACATCTTGTAACATTGGAATGTGATTTCCCATGATCAATATGTCATCGACA
>BQNB010176915.1:0-13016 GCA_026074375.1 Tanacetum coccineum
GATAATGCCTCCAAGGAAAGCACCCAGAACCAGAACCACACCAGCCACAACAACCAACACCACATCTGTCACTAATGCCCAGCTTCATGCAATGATTGACCAAGGCGTTGTTGCCGCTTTGGCAACACGTGATGCTAACAGAAGCACGAATGGCGAAGACAGCCATAATTCGGGAATAGGTGTCAGAAGGAATGAACGCGTTGCTCGAGAGTGCACTTACCAAGACTTCATGAAGTGCCAAATCAAGTTTTGAACGGATGGAAACTGTGTTTCGCATAAGCAATTGAACTGTGGAAAACCAAATCAAGTTTTCCACATGTACTCTTCTTGAAGTTGCTCTAATGTGGTGGAACTCACACGTTAGGACTGTTGGTCACGACGTTGCATATGCAATGACTGACCTGAAAAAGAAGATGACAGACAAGTACTGCCCGAGGAGCAAGATTAAGAAACTCGAGGTCGAGTTGTGGAATTTGAAAGTAAAAGGTACTGATGTACTAGGCTACAATCAACGTTTCCAGGAACTGGCATTGTTGTGTGTCAGGATGTTTTCTGAGGAGTCTGATAAGATTGAGAAATATGTCGGTGGTCTGCCCGACATGATTCACGGAAGTGTTATGGCATCAAGGCCGAAAACAATGCATGATGCTATTGAAATGGCAACTGAACTGATGGATAAAAAAATCAGCACTCTTGCTGAACGTCAAGCTGAGAATAAGAGGAAACTTGACAACAACAACCAAGCTCAACAACAATCTCCCAAGAGACAAAATGTGGCTCAAGCTTACGTCACTGGGACTAGTGAAAGGAAAGAGTATGATGGACTCTTCCATTGTGCAACAGGTGCAAGCTGCACCACAATGGGCCATGTACTGTAAAGTGCGAGAATTGCAAAAAGATTGGCCACATGACCTGGGATTATCAAAGAACCCTCACTTGCTATGAATGTGGGAATCCAGGGCACTACAGGAGTGATTGCTTGGAGCTAAAGAACCAGAACTATGGAAACCAGGCTGAAGGTACTGGAGCACGTGGATTGGTGCATGCATTAAGAGGAGAATCCGATAAAGACCTTAACGACATGGAGGACGATATCAGTACTTAGACTCTATTCCTTTAAGAATTCTCGTTGTATTTCCTCTTAAGTTTCCATTGTGATTGTATGAATGATTTCAAATTATCTATCAAATCAATGTATTTTGTCCAGTTTACTTTAATTCTCTACTTATTTATATAAGCTACTCCCACAAATATCATGAAATCATGACGATATTTTGACGAAAATGAGCAATGCATCGTTAGTCCTCAATTATACATGGCCTGGTCAACTATGTATAATTCAGGAAGGACCATGCCATGCTGAGAGTAGTCACCTTAAAACTTCTTGTCAATAAACAATTTTCTAATTATATCAGGTTTTGTGTACGTATTCATAAAACATATCTATCACAAGGAACCAAACTAATAATCCTGATAACTAAGTAAACTCTTACACCATCTTACAATGAAGTCGATGTCATCTTATACCAAATCCTAAGCCAAGAAGCCGAGACACATCACTAAGTCACCCTAGGACAATTCGCTATCAAATTTTCTCGCCAAAAGAGTTATGCCGATGTGAGACGTAAGCCTTTAGAATTTCAAGTTGACAACAGAGTCATGCTTAAGGTATAACCTTATAAAGAAGAAGTATGCTTTGGCAAATGGGGGAAGCTAAACCCCAGGTATGTTGGACCATCCAAGGTGATGGAAAAGGTTGGATCCGTTGCTTACAAGCTTGAGTTTCCTCAAGAGCTGAGCAAGGTTCACAATACATTTCACATATCCAACTTGAAGAAGTGTTATTCCGACAAACCATTAGCCGTTCTGTTGGATGGACTTCATTTTGATGACAAGCTTCAGTTTGTCGAGGAACCTGTAGAGATCATGGATCGTGAAGTTAAACGGTTGAAGCGAAGCCGCATCTCATTAGTCAAGGTTTTAATGGAACTCCAAGAGAGGTCCTGAGTTTACAAGGAAACGCGAGGATCAATTCTGAAATAAATACCCACACCTCTTCACAAAAGACCGCACCATCGTCAAGTGCCGCGTCTTAAGCCTTGAGGACAAGGCTCACTTAACGGGGGGAGACTATAACACCCCGTGTTTTAGGGTCATTTACGACGTCAACAAATTCACTATGTATTTTTAGTATTGTACGCGTTTGCTTTTAAATCGTAATCGTTAAGTTAAATCGCGTAAGCTAAAAATGATCATTCAATGTAAACGGGCATCAAATAATTAAATGTTGACATCAAGCAAGTGTTAAGTAATTATTTTAAGGATATTTATTAACTTTGTTCATTTTATTTTATTGGTTACATAAATTGTTTACGTTTCACGATAAAATTACGTTTAGGCATACCCGGAACCACAACAATTAATCTACGCTTCAACAAATGCCTATTATTATTTCCAATGATCAAATTTTTTTTATAAACTTTACCCATGGTTGCTAAATGGGATGCCCCATATACAAGAAATAAGCCAAGGTTTATAAAGTCTCAAGTATTACACATTACATTTACTTACATCTTTATATTTAACTACAACTTATACTTTCATAAAGTGCAAGTATTACTTCCATTTCCTTTATTAAATATTAGTCACATCCTTCCATAACTCCATGGGATAACCTACACATTAGGGAATATAGAAACATAAGAAGTAAAAGAAAGACATGTACAAGTATGGGATGTATGAGACTTGGTACAAGACTAGTGATTTTGACCAACTATTACCCTAAAACCCTCATCTTGTTCCCACGCCCCACCTTGACTATTTGGTCTTTGTATAACTCATTTCACTACCTTATAATACTTGTATCTCATACACACTAGCAAGTATAACATACACTCTCTCATTTCTTAGCTAAAAATCAAAACTATCTCTCTCTTTTTCCATAACGACAACAAACCCCCCTTTTATAAAATCCATAGCTTGATTTTCTAAGACCATACAAGCACTCATACATCATTCCTATGATAACCTAAGATGTTTTGAAGGGTTGGTTAAGCATTTGCAAGGTTTAATCAAGTTATTGCAAGATCAGGGTTTCTTTTTGGATTAGGGTTTCTTGGTTGTGAAAGCTAGGGTTTATAATCTAAAAAAGGGTTTGGATTTTGTTGGTCATCGTATTACATCACACTAAGGTTATCTAAAACCCTTTATGTCTTTACATTAATCATTTTATGTGTATATAAGTTCTTTTTAGCAAAATCACCATTTAGGACTTTTAAACATGTAAAAAAGAGTTTTTACTTATGATCATCATTTTGTATACTTTTTCATATGTTAGGTGATTGTTAATATCATGATATAATGGGATTATAAGTATTGTAACATGTTGGTTAAGTGTAAAAATGTATATGTATAAACTTGTAGTTAAAAGTTACTTAAGGAAAGTTATTGATTTCATGTGATGTTAATGACTTGTTAATCTTGATATCATAGACTCATGTGGACATATGATGGACAAATGGACACTATTATATGTAAGACATAGTATATTAAGAATATTGGAAGACTTGTGGTAGTTTACTAAATAAAAAGTATATAAAAACAAAGTTATACAAATAAACTCAAAAAGATATTTAGGGGCTGTTTTAGCACGAATTTTTAGGCATGGATTTTATATTTTATAAACATACTACATCTCATGACGATTTCAAAATGGTAAGAAACTCGAAAAACCGATTTATAACGAAAAAGATACATAGTTTAGGAGTTTTACGATAATAACCGGAGTTATAAAAGAATTTTTATAAAAACTTGTAATAAAAATTCTATAAACAGAAGGTTTGGTATTTTTATAAAATCACACATATTTTTAGGATTCCAAAACAATAAGAAACGTAAATTTTCAATTAAAAACGAAGAAGTTATGAATTACGAGAGTTTATATACTTAAAATGTATAAAAATAATTTTATAAAAATAATTTTATAAAATTTACTGTTCATCTCAGATTTATACATTTTAAAAACATCATTAATATGATAGAACTTTTAATAACAAAGACGTGCTCGAAAGAATCGCTAAAAACGGAGCTATAACGAATAAAATATGACATTTACGGGTTTTACGACAACTAAAAGTATAAAAATAACTTTATAACTGGTGAGAACAGTAAAAAGTACTGTTCATTGATAGGTTAAAAATATGAAAATGTAATATTTTGATAACTCATCTTAATACGAAAGCGTGGACATAAGAAACGTAAGAAACGGGCTTAAAACGAAGAAATTGCGTCGTTTTTACTATCGAACTATTTATAAACGTTTTAACTTTATTAACACGATTTCACTAAAACAATTAGATGGTGATTAGCTATATAGAAATATACATGGTAGTAGTTACCTAATGTGATTAGTACTTATACGACCTATATTGGATTAGGTTGCATTCGATCATTACCGTGATTCATTTTCTGTGATATACTTGATATACACTGACTCAAGGTGAGTTCATAGCCCCATGTTTTACATTTTACAATGATTTATAAGTTTTGGGGTGAGAACATGCTTTGTTTTACAATTGGACGCAAGTAACTTTGAAATACTTACTGTTTTGAATTTTGTATACCATGCAATACTTACTGTTTTGAATATTGTATACCATGCAATACTTACTGTTTTGGATATTGTATACCATGCAATACTTACTGTTTTGGATATTGTATACCATGCAACACTTACTGTTTTGAATATTGTATACCATGCAATACTTACTGTTTTGGATATTGTATACCCTGCAATACACACTCTAAACAATTGCGGTCCTACACTCATACAATTTACAAACCTATGAATTCACCAACATTATTGTTGACGTTTTAAAGCATGTTTTCTCAGGAGATCAATGAGGTACAAGACAAGGGATACATTGGTGGTCGTTATTTTGGAAGTCATTTGCATTAAAGATTTGGTTGCATTACATTTTGGAGGAACATTTATTATGAACTGAAATCTTTGTATAATTTAACAAAAGAACAATGTAAACTCGGAGCTTTTGTAACAAACATTTTGCTAAATCCAATGTAACGGTATTTGAACGACACTATTTTAAAAAGTCGATCTGATATATCTTTGCTGTTTGATAGCAATAAGTAACACAACCCCCTGAACCCTTATTTTTATCCAGCTGCGACCCAATTTGGGGGTGTTACAAACATTGTATTTCTTTAGAAGTATCCATGCAATTAAAATAAGAAGTTTTTCAAAAAGATGAATCTTATGTTAGTCAAAATGCTGTTGAAATTCCAGAATATTTTGAAATCAATGATTTGAAAGCTCGGCTACAAGATAAAGACAAGACCATTTTTAAGTTGAAAGATACTATTAAATCTTTAAGAGAGAATACCAAGGAAGAGAACGTTAATCATGATAAATGGGAAATTGAGCCCATAAATGAGGAACTAGAATGTAACACCCCCAAATTGGGTCGCAGCGGAATAAGAGTCCGGGGCGTGTTACTTCTCAGATCACTAGCACAAGATATATATAGAACGACAATTTAAAAGTCGTTTTAAAACTGATACATTGGATTTAACAAAATGTTTACAAAAGCTCGAAGCTTCACTTGTTTACTTGTTATTATTACAAAGATTTCCAGCCCATAACATATATACAAAATGTAATGCGACTAAATCTTTAATGCAATACATCCAAAACATAACCACCAATGTATCCCTTTTTGCACCCCGTGCCCTAATGATCTCCTAAAAAACATTGAACACCTACAATCACCCGACTCATACTGAGCCCAAACACACAACTCAAAATGAGCCCAATACACTTATCGACCCAACACCATCCTCAACCCACTCTACTCACTCGACCAACTCCACCCCTTCGGCCCGTCCTACGCCCACGTAAACCACTTCAACCGCTGCCGAACCACCTATCACCACCGAAACTGTTTCTCCACCCACGGCCCAACCAACGACCCAAAACCCCCAACCTAAACTCATCCTATGGTCACACGTGCCCAAGTCGGTACGGTTAATCCCAATCCTCGTTTTCAAGGTCATGTCTCTCATATTTCTCCTCTTCCTAAGTCTTCATCTATTGCCTTATCTGATCATAATTGGCGAGATGCTATGTACGATGAATATAACACATTAATTAAAAACAGTACTTGGATTCTTGTTCCAAAACCACCTAATGTGAATATGGTTCGGTCTTTATGGTTGTTTCAACATAAATATCATGCTGATGGTTCATTGAGCAGGTACAAGGCTCGTCTCGTGGCTAATGGATGTAGCCAACAGTTTGGTGTTGATTATGATGATACTTTTAGTCCGGTGGTTAAACCGGCTACTATTCGTACGGTTCTCAGTCTTGGATTATCTCGGAATTGGCTTGTTCATCAGCTTGATGATAAGAATGCTTTTCTTAACGGTGATCTTTCTGAGATAGTTTATATGTATTAGCCCCCGGGTTTTGTGGATGCTAGGTTTCTGCATCATGTTTGTCGCTTACAAAGGTCTCTATATGGTTTGAAACAAGCACCACGTGCTTGGTTTCAACGGTTTGCAGGTTATGCTCTACGGGTTAGTTTCTTGTCAAGTCAATGTGATTCGTCATTATTTATTTATAGGCATGGTAGTGAGGTTGCATATTTATTGATATATGTTGATGATATTATACTGACGGTATCTTCTACAGATTTACTTTGACGTATTATATCCTCTCTTCATAAGGTGTTTGATATGAATGATTTGGGGGCGCTTAATTACTTCTTGGGGATTTCTGTTTTGCGTGACTCTACATGCATGTTTCTGTCTCAAAAGAAATATGCTTTGGAGCTTTTGGACAAGGCTCATATGGCTAATTGTAATCCAACTCGGACGCCGGTTGACACGGAATCCAAACTTGGTTCTGACGGGGATCCTATTTCTGATCCTACTCTATATCGGAGTCTTGCAGGTGGTTTGCAGTACCTTACATTTACTCGTCCAAATATCTCTTATGCAGTGGAACATGTTTGCCTTCATATGCATGATCCTCGAGAGCCTCATTTGACAGCTCTTAAGAGAATTTTGCAATATATTCGTGGCACATTGGACTTTGGGCTCCAACTTTATGCATCCATTACAGGTTTTCTTGAAGCATTAAAACGATGCTGATTGGGCTGGCTGCCCTACTACCAGGCGGTCTACATCTGGTTGTTGTGTTTTCTTAGGAGATAATCTACTCTCATGGTTAGCCAAACGACAACATACTCTCTCTAGATCGGGTGCTGAAGCTGAGTACAGAGGTGTTGCTAATGTTGTTGCCGAAACTGCCTGGCTTCGTAATCTTCTCAGAGAGCTTCATACATCATTATTATCTGTCACCCTTGTCTATTGTGACAATGTTAGTGCTATATATATGACTGCTAATCCTGTTCAGCATCAACGAACTAAACATATTGAGATTGATATACACTTTGTTCGTGATATGGTTGTTCGTGGTCAGGTTCGTGTTCTTCATGTACCATCTTGCTACTAGTATGCTAACATTTTCACCAAGGGTTTGCCGTTTGCGCTTTTTGAAGAGTGTCGTTCCAGTTTGAGTGTTCGGTCCTCTCCCGCTCAAACTGCGAGGGAGTGTTAGACGATATTTATTTAAGCCCATGGCTTATTATTACTTAATAGGCTTAGCCCATTTATATTTTGTATCTAGAATAATCTTTCAAAGATTATATATTGTAATTGATTTGTTAATGAATAGAAAAGCCATATTATAATCCTAATGAGAAAAGTTCATTTGCATTCCAGTTTCTCCTCCATTCATTTGGGTAATCTAAGATTTAATTTTATCAAACCTAATTCCTTCGGGCTATATAAAGTTTTAATTTTTTTTATTTTCCTATTTGCTTCATTTTTTACACACAGTTCGTGTGTGTTCCTCCGAACATCTCCCCTCCAAAAATCAGTGATCATCATTCTGACTACTTCACGATCAGGAACCAACCTCATTTTTAAACAATTCAACCTACATATCATCACCATCGTCTAGCACTGTCGCCGCCTTCATGGACCACCGCGGCCACGGTCGTCGTGGACCGCCGCCGCGGCGTACTACTTACGTTAATTCAGTTTCTACAACTGTAAACGTTAATTCAGTTTCTACTTAATTCAACTAGCTTTAATTAATCTTTTTAATTAGTTGATTTGTGATGTCATGATGCATTTCTTGTTTTAGTTTGTGATTGATATTAGTTTATTGCAGTTATTTATGTTATTATTAGGGTTACGATTAGTCTAGAATATGTTAAAGTAATTTTGAATTTGATTAGCGGTATGACGTTGATGTTAATTTGCTAGTTGTTCGTAAAGAATAACTTTCGCGTGATTTAATGACGTATCTGTTGATGTAGTTTTCTGTCGATTTAAACTAATGTGAATTTTGTAGCTTATCGTTATTGTTAGTTACATAATTAGTTTGATGATGATGCCGATGTTGATGATAAATGATTCACGAGCGATAATAAATGTATCAGTTTGTTGGAATTTGTCGTGATCTGAATTTAGTAGTTTATTGTGGTTTAGTTTTATAATACTATATAAAGGATGTGGAGAAGTTGAAACCTTCAGAAGCACAATTTTACTCTGGGATTATTCAAATTCCTTGTATTGTTAAGCCTCGTTGAGGTCTTATGACTGAGATTGTTCTGATTTTCAGATTAAGGAAACGCCCTTACTTTATATTTGCGGGTATAATACTTTCTTTTTTGTTGTTATATTTTCGTTTTATGTTGTATTGTGCTTGTCTTATTAGATCTGATCTTATTTGTGCTTGTCTTATTAGATGCATCTTTAGGTACATCAAAACAACCCCTATCCTTAATGGCCCTATTGTTTTCTCACCACATATCTCACCAAGTCACTTGAATCACTATCTAATGATCACTTGCAGCTGCTTGGTGGCAACTATTACATGATCCTTTATGCATCTTTAGCCCTTAAGAAGCTTCACCCTTTTCAAGTTCACAAACATAAGAAAACTGTCAAAAGGCGCATACAAAAGGACCTAGAGATACTTGCTAGTTTGAAACATAGGCATTTGATAAGCTTAAAAGCATATGTGCACCAGCCACCAGATAGGTTTTTTTTAGTTTATGGTTATGTTCCTACTGGCAGCCTTGAAGATGCCATGATTAGAATGAGGGGAGATGAGTTGCAACTTGGTTGGGACGCGTGGCTCAGAATTGCAGTAGGGATTATTAATGAACTTCAGTATATTCACTTTACGTGTACTTCGTCTATCTTGCACTAAATAACTGACTAATGTAGTTTGGAAGAGTGTATGGAGTTTTAGTGCTTAATTGTTGTTTTTATGCAGGTTTAACATGAAGATCTGTTTGTACATGCTGGGTAGATGTTATTAATTATGGGCTGATTTGGAAATTGAATTACACAGGCTGCACTATTTTTTGGAATTTGTATATGAGCCTTATGTATGCTGATGTCTTTGTGTTTGCTGAGATTGCTTTGTTTGCTAAGGGTGTTCATTCGGGTAATTATGTGACTTGTGTTTGCTGGTGCCTTTTTCACGCTATGGTATCGTTCAAGTTTTCTCTGATGTGTGGCATGGAATATGGTGACTGTCGTTTCCTTTTGGACCAGGTTTGTTATCAGGTTGTCTTTTTGGAAGTTTCTTCTGCATCTAGTGTGTTTGGCAGGTTTATTTAGTTTGATAACTATTACTTGTTTAGTGATACTTATAGTGTGGGTGGGCGGTTTTGGTATTCTTTGATTAGTATTACTTTTTTAGACATGTTGTGTTCCGTAAAAAAGCTTATGGTCTGCTGCAATTATTGGTTTTCCGAGCTTATGGTCTGCTGCAATTCTTTGCCGACTGTCATGATCATGGAGATGTTCTTGATTTTTTGCACCAGCAATTGCGGAGGTCAGCGTTGTTTTTACAAGGGTATAGATCAGTTGGTTATACATTTAACTTGGACTCTTTCTTTCTCTGCTAATTCTACCTGGTCTGTGGTCCCTGATTCTTCTTTGTATCAGAATTGGGTTTACAAGGGTTCCGATCTTTGGGTTAATTGGTTCTGCATTGGCACTGGTTTTTGGGGCTGTAACGCAGTTTATGACTGTGATGGTGATACCATAATCTCATGATTGGAACATCGAGGATCGATTATTTTCTGTCACGCTAAACCAAAACCAACCTTTGAGTGAAATCGGTATCAATGGTCTCAGATGTTTTCTTTCCAGGAAAACCCTTTGTATCCTTAATGGTCAATTGCTGCTTACTAATTGCATTGCTCGTTCTTTAACCAGTATCGCCTAAGAAGCACTACAAAAAGTGTGTGAAGAAACGGTTAAGAAAGTCAGAAAGTGTGTGAACTATGTGTAAACATCAGAACCAATTGAAGACTATTTTCTTGGTCTTAAACAACTTCATGTACTAAATACTTAGAAATTGAGAAACTATTCTTAGCAAATAAAGATACCTTGAAAGGAGCAGAAACCGAAAAACTCCTTTAGGTATGCTTCTATAATTTATTAATCATATCCTTGATGTAACTTAGCATCCAATTTCATTTTTTTATTTTTAAAAATTGACTCTTTCTTTCTGTAACTATATATATAACATATATTGGTTTGTTAGGTTGACTTTGGGAGAACCAATGAAACGAAATCATGCTCACAAACATTAACATGCCACTTCCTGACATGATGGTAAGCGTGGACTTTATATATCAACATAGATCTTGATGTATTTTTTCTTGCAACGTTCTAGCATACTAGCTTTAATTATATGTTAGCACTCTTGAGCTTGACTATCGTATGGTTCTTGAGTTGCCGCGTTGGTTTCAAGGCACCTCACCTTCTAGTCGACTCAAGTTAGAAATAAAGCTAAAGAATTTTTAGAAGAGGGACGTGCGCTCGTATTGTTGAAGATGAAAAAGCATTCATTGAAACGATGAAGCATAACACAACTCATGTTCGGAAAAAAGGATCAAGAGGAGTTTCACTTGCTTGAAATAAAATGTATCACCATTTTCCTTAGTATTCCTAATAATTTTACTAGATAAGACATGACATGTAAGACTTTAAGTGAAGTTTAATTGCAGAGGATTTTGTTTCTTTTCTTTTTTTAATATGTCAGAAGGTTTTTGCATATGTACTAGCATTGTGGTTTCACGTGTAGATGATGTCTCATGTTATCATTCAGTAGTTGAAAATACATGCCATTTTGAGTAGCAATCACATGCATTTTTCATTTAATAAATCACTAAATATCAATTGTGATTTACAAGTAACTTCCATGAGTTGTGTTGGTAAACTAAGAGAAGAACTTTCATGAGTTGTGGCTTGTGATATTAGACATTAAATATGTTTATACAATATCGCAAGTGATATTAGACATGACATATAAATTAATGCAACACTTGTTTGTTTTGAAAATACGTTGAGTTTTTATTTTCATAGTTTGCTTACTTTTTATATATTTTGGTATTTGTAAGTGACACTTGTTTATCACTTGTGATATAACATTGTTTTAAAGTTGAAAAGTATTTAAATGGTTTGTCTTAGTCACCTTAGAGTAATATCTCAAATGATAAAGTAATAGAATGTGAAAATAGTCACTTTAGAGTAATATCTCAGGTGATATAGCCAGCCATAAATGATGTCTACTTTTGCTTATTTTATTACTTTATCACCTGTGATATTAATCATATGTAAAATACCAGAATTAGCGTTACATTCTATTGCTTTATCGCATGTGATATTACTCATATGTAGAATATCAGAGTTAGTGTCACATTATATTTTTTTATGACATGTGATATTACACTTAGATGACTAAAAACAGCAATTTAAATACTCTTCATCTTCCTTACAGTGTTATATCACAAGAGATATTTAAGTGTAACTTACAAATACCAAAATGAATAAATAGAAAGCAAACTAAGAAAATAGAAACTTGACACACTCTTAAAATCAAACAAGTGTTTGCATTGCTTTTGAGCAAAATAAGAATTCGTCTAAAGAGGCTTAACCCTTTTAATCCTACTAACAGTATAATATCACAAGTGATAGATAACATTGATTACATGTTAAGAATTTCAAAAATAACCACAATTAGTGTCATATTATATTGCTTTATCACCCGTGATATTAATCATATGTGGAATACCACAACTAATGTCACATTATATTGTTTTATCACATGAGATTTTATTATTATTTATTTATCACTGGTGATATTACAATGTCAAGGGAAATCCAAAGGCGGATTTGACAAGCCTGAAGGCTAATGTTGTTTTCAAATAGTCTTAGAATATCATATGTGGTAAAAAATTATGTATATATCGCTTGTGATATATTATACCTAGTGGTTAGGGGTTTAGGGTTTTTGGTATAGGGTTTAGTGGTGAGGGGTTTAGGGTTTTTGGTATAGATTTTAAAATTTATGTATATATCACTTGTGATATTATACCTAGTGGTTAGAGGTTTAGGGTTTGTGATATAGAGTTTAGTGGTTAGGGGTTTAGGGTTTTTGGTATATATTTTAAAGTTTATTTATATATCACTTGTGATATTATACCTAGTGGTTAGGGGTTTAGGATTTTTGGTATAGGGTTTAGTGGTTAGGTGTTTAGGGTTTTGGGTATAGGGTTTAGTGGTTAGGGGTTTTGGGTTTAGTGGTTAGGGGTTTAGGATTGTTGGTATATGTTTTAAAGTTTATGTATATATCACTTGTGATATTATAGCTAGTGATTAAGGGTTTAGGGTTTTTGGTATATGGTTTAATGGTTAGGGGTTTAGTGTTTTTGGTATAGATTTTAAAGTTTATATGTGTATCACTTATGATATTATACCTAGTGGTTAGCGTTTAGGGTTTTTGGCGTAGGGTTTAGTGGTGATGGGTTTAGAGTTTTTGGCATATGGTTTAGCGGTTAGGGAGGAGGTTTAGGGTTTTTGGTATAGGGTTTAGTGGTTAAGGGTATAGGGTTTAGTGGTTAGGT
>BQNB010176916.1:0-13015 GCA_026074375.1 Tanacetum coccineum
CGCGATGCATAATTTTGCAAAAATAAGTATCATTTCCAGGACATTCATAATAGCAACGCATATTTTGTAAGCCTGGTGCGTCTTCCACTTTATGTTATCCATTATTGTTTTGTCTTTTAAGATAGTACATCATAAATTAGTTGTGTTACCCAAGTACGCTCGATTAAAGATTGTCACGCCGATCATGATCATTGGCAACAAAATCTTGCAATTCGAATTCATCACACCACTTGCGAGTTAAATGATAATCTCTAAACCCTAAACCATTCAAAGGCGGCACGAACACACACTTGGAAAGAGGCCAAATGAGTAGCTTGAATGAGCATGCGGAGAATACATACTCGAGCTAAAGAGGAGTGTCATGCATAACAAAACTTTAAGTAATTAAACAAAGACTGTGAACTTAAGAAACAAAGATAACAAAAGGATTTGTTAGAGTTTTATCAATTCCTTTTGGGCATCTACAAGTTATTGTTTACATTTGATATGTATAATGCTAGTATGCCACTTTTAAACAAATTTAGATAAGTTGCTCATACATTACCAAAAATATAACCCAACAACAGATGAAATTATAACTAATACAATAAAAGTCGCCACAAAAAGTCTAAGGACCATGTTCTTATGGGCAAGTCGCAAGCTACGTACAGGACTCTTAACATTTGGTTCTATATTCTCAGTAGAGATGGAAAATGGGTAAATTCTGAAAAAAATTACCGGTCACACCCGGTATTTTTGGTACGTGTTTGGTAATTTTGGTAATAGATCAAAATGGGTTATTTCTCACGTCAAGACTAGTGGGGCTTCGTCAGTTTACCCAAAGCACATTTCTTTAACTCTTGTAGATAAAATAGATTATCAATATGACGATCGAATATAAAGCGTATAATCATTAGCAAAAGTTACCTATTTAATGCAAATCTTTTTGGAGATACGCTACTTGTTTAATAGGACTTGATCTTCTTATGCCACTCTAGGCTCTACGCATAATATAGTTGTGGTCTCCTGCTAGATAAATCTGCACCAAAAAGGGGAACAATAATGAGATAAATTGTGTACTAACCATGAAAAAAAATTAGTTAACAACTCAACAACAATGCCTTATGTTCAGAAGCATGTCTTCTAGATGTTACGCTTCATAAAATTCAGATTAGTGAGACAAAGAACATTTCATATACTTTGAATCAAGAATTTAGAGCAAAATAATCATACTTGAATGAAATTTAAGCAATCATTCAAGAGATGAAAACCTTGCATTTCTTCCTTAAAGTACCCATAATCCTTAAAATCTTGACCCAGGTTCTAGGCTACCAAGTGGAAGACTTTGTTTCATAAGTTTAATAGATTTAATCATTATGCTCTAGTCAACTTGACAATATATGTATTTACGAAACAATAGGTTATGGATCAGATAGGTGACACAAGATTTTTTGAAAGATACTAAATAAGCTATCGGTTCAAACTATTAACCTTTTTTAATATCATAAGTGAAGATATACTTGAATTACATGAAACAATTTTATGCTATCTGGTAAACAACTTTATTGTCTCTAAATTAATTGCTCCAAAACAAATAGATATATATAAACAAATTAAGGTCAACAATGACAACACAAATCATTAATAGACATACCAAAATGAAGCAATGTGGCAAAAACTTAACTTATTTACCATGGAAACCCAAGCATCAATTCACCACTACCACAGTATAACAGGGACCATATGTGATTAAGAACATGAAAGGAATTCCCCCCATGAATCAAAAAAAAAACAATATTACTCACAAAGATACTGTAGTACTAAAATTCGAGCGGGTACACAGAGTATTGAAGTCCTTTGTCGGGTCGTGGCCGTCTAATTTACATGAATGCATGATCTTGTACAAAGAGCAAGAAAGTGAGATGAATTTCTGCACAATAAAAAGTAAACCTTATCCTTACCGTGGGGACAACCCCACGATAAGACTCCGCGTGATAGTAAGTATTCAAAAAGTCAGAGAAAGTGTCAGGAGAATAAAAAAAACTGTGTACCTTTTGGGGTGTATTGTGATACCCTATACATAGTGTCTAATTACAAGGGTTTACTATTATTTATGATACTTTAGTATTGGCCAAAGTGGGTCCCATAACGTGCAGAGGGTCCCGCGACAAATCGTGTTGAACTGACTCAGATGTTTTCCGCGGACGGAACGACCTAAGAGAGAACCGCGACTGATTGACTATAACTGATCCGCGGACGGATCCACTGGTTTGGGCCAGGCCCACGCGCAATGTTTAACTACGGCCCTTATTGACAGGTTTTGGGCCCAAAAGCCCGAGTAAATATATGTGGCCCAAGCCCAAAGGCTGGAACACCAAGAATAAGTCATCAATTCCCCCCATTCCTAAATGAAATTTGCTTGCGGATCATGTCTTGCGAGAGCGTTGATCAAGCAAGACTTTCGTTAATTTAAAACTTTATTTCCTCCTTGAGTTACTATTTTTTGTCCGTACTGGCTTCTGAGTTGGTTACTCTTCAATGACGTGGAGCGTATTGCTGTCCTTTACCTCTGACTGGCTTTTCACCAGTTCCCATGCGCTTTTTCTATCGTTGATTAGGCCGTGAAACACAAGAGGCGTCCACCAAGTATTGAGTAGGAGTAACTATACCATAAAGTATAAATACCCCTCTCATTTTTACTGTTTTTCTCTTCTCGAAATTCTTTTCGATCGCCATTGTTAATTACTTAGAGCTTTTACTTCAATTCCTCTCCGCGCTTTAATTTTCCTCGTTCTCGTTTTTTCGAGATTCATTAGCATTTTCTTATTCCTGCCTTCTTCAAATGGCTAATAACATTTCCATAATGACCCGAGAAATGGTAGAGAGCTTTTGCAATAGTTATTATATTCCTGATGAAGTTCATCCTACCGCGGGGCGGGACAGGACTATCACCCAATTTCCTGAGGGCAAAGTGGGTGTTTATACTAGGTTATTTGATTATTGTGGCTATAGGATTCCTCTTATAAAATGTTTTGGTGCCCATTCTTAAAATATTATTCCGGATACATATTACTCAATTAATCCCCGCCTTCAGTGCTGCACGTATATCTCATTTCGAGGTTTGTGACGCGCGATAACATGATCATGCCCGACGGTAGCTGTTTTACGTGCTTTTATATGCGTAAATAAAGAGACAGATTGTTTCATTTGCGAAACTTCCCTATCGGCTCCTTCTTGTCTCTCGAAGCCTCCGGATTCTATTAAGAACTGGGCGGACCATTTTTTCTGGGTTGATTCCAGGGTGTTCCTATCTCCGTCCCTTTGTATACGGGGGGCGTGTTGGAGAAAGATCCGGCTCCCCATCTTACTGCTCGTCAAGAGCAGGCTCAGGTCCTTTCCTCTAATAAAGCTCCTTTCGGCGGTATCCAGGAATGTTAATTAGCTCTTGTGGGTTTTGAGCCCATACTAACCATTTGGTGAAAACACTATCCTCCTTTGAGAGACCTGATAGAAACGGTGGATAAACTTTGTTAAGGTGGAACAAGTAAATTAATAATTATGTTTTTAATGGGGTTTAATCTTTTTGGTATTTAATTGCAGACTAAGGGTTTGCTTGACTATTATCATGACTAGTAGACCCCCGGAAGGTGCAAGCGGTGGAGGTCCAGAAAGGGGTAAAGAGCAGTGACGTTGCTATGAAAGTATAAAACCGTTGTTTCGAGTCTCTGGATGCTCCTGCTGGCGTACAACCAAGCAAGTGTAGTGTTCTCGGCGCTGGTCCTAAAGTCACTGCCCATCTGCTGAGAAAAAGTTGTTGCGTAAGTGAAAGAGTTAACCGTTGGGTACATACGTTTATTTAGAATACCCTGAAGACGTCTGAACTGTGTTGAGAAGAGATTTGGCCGCTCAGAACAGCCAGAGAATGCCCAAGAGAAAAGTTAGTCAAAGCAAATAGCGACCCTTCTTCTAAAAGATTGAGGATAGAACATCCTAGCCTGCTTTCGGCACCGTGGGAAAGACACTTGGCAAGTCTGAGACGACTATTCCGAAAGGTTCCCTTTTTATTGGGTCTTCTCCAGCGGACGTCCACACTCAGGTTCCGTTTGAGGTACGTTCGTGTCTTAACATTTTACATTGATTTTTGTCTGTACTTGTACGTTCATAACATTATCCTTATTGGCCAAGATCCCGCGCTGCGATGCCCCTGTGTATACAGCAACTGACACTGTTGACATCCGGCACGGGGTAAGATGCTTGTTTTAACCCACGTCCGACGGTGCTGGGTCTTCCAGCCAGAGACGTCGGTAAGAGTCGGCCTGACTCATCTATGAACGGTCGCCTTTGGGATTTTGAAGATGCCAAGCGTTGTATAATTCCTCGTTGGAACGATAACCAACGATTCACTGCTAAAGACGGCTTTCTTGTCGTATTTTGGTTGATCGTGTCCGCTCCCCCTGCTTTATCTCCACACCCGAAAAATAGATTATGACCAATTGTTCGAGGAGTTCCAATATGGGGGCGGCGCGACAGATTGTCGGACGAGGTGATGTCTCGTACAGCGCATAAGCTGGAACTTAAAGAGAAGCTTTAGCTAAGTATGATGCTCGGGTGTGCTACTAATGAAAGTGATGATGAGATTGCAAGGTTGAAGTCCATGGTGAGAGAGAGAGGGGAGAACGGAGTCCCGCGAGGTTCATCGTCTCCGTGATCAGGTTCCTATTTTGCTGTGTGATAAATCTCTTTGAGTGCAGAGGTTTCGGCTCTTAAGAGCGCTATTTCACATAAGGATACTGACATCTCCCTTCTTGATTCCCGTGCTTCATACCTCAAGTCCGCCCTTGATGACTCCCAAGCTGCTTTTGTGAAAGCCGAGAACTTGAAATCCTCCCTGTCCTCTCGAAAGAGATGGACTTGCCTCTAGGTATGACTTTTACCTTTTTTGTTACAGGGTTTTTTTTTTAACTTAACTTCTTATCCCTTGCAGTGTATCTACTCTTCATTCCGCTTATTGTGATTTTAAAGAGAAGAAGGAAGCACAGCAGTAAGCACAGCTCAGGAGTTTTGTACAAATTGTGTAGGCCGAACTTGAGGCACACGAGATGGATTGTCCATCCTTGTAGGAGGAAATTTACCCAGCCTACCTAAACTCTCAATCTGGACGAAGATGGTTGTTGACGCACGGGATGGAACTTGCTATGGTTAAATGTTTGAAGTCCCTCGAGTACAAGGCATTTGGTCATGCTTTAGGCCGGTTTGTATATTAAGGTAATGAAATTAGGGTTTGCGCCGGAACAAGAGGCATTGCAACGCTGAGACCCACTTTCTGGCAGTTGAGTGCATACAAACCTGAACGAGAGAGCAATTATCTTTGACGCAGTAGAGAGCCTCGTTTAAGAAGCGGACTTCCCCCTGTTTCATTTGTTTGAAGTCCAAGAAAGATTCCGATGGATCAGGTCTTAATTATTCTTTATTTGACAGACCATTATGGCAGATCATCCTGAAGCTGGCACATCTCAGTCTGTGCCCTTGAGCACACTCCATCTAATCTATCAAGCCTGATGACAATGTTTTGTTTGATGGGGAGACCTTTTTATCCTTTGCGCTTCTTAATGTTCACACCCGTGCCGAAGGCGCAAAAAGGCATGCCTCAGCTCTTCGCTAGTTAATGGTAGATATAATTTCTCATCCCTTTAATCCTCTTAGACTTGCTGGGTGAGCAAGCACTTCTGCGTTTGCGCCCCTGTGTTAAGGATTTAAGATACGATGAAGATTTGGGGTGTGTGGTTTGTATGCCCCAACTTGAAGATCCTCATTTTGAGATTTTGCCGTGACCGCATGTGGTTTGTTTATATCGGCTTGTTTTTGTTTTTGGATTTATTTTGTATGTCGCGGCCGTATGTGGCCATTGCGCTATTTTGTAAATTGACATTAACTTTGTAAGTTAAATATCTGATTTTGGACCGGATTTCGTGTAGTCCGACCAAAACGTTTTTTAGTACTATGTTTGCTATCTTTGTTTATTACTGGTGTACGTTCGTAATAGATAGTCTTGTGAATATTTGTGTGTTATTCTTCCGGTGCTGGGTTTGCAATACCTCTTACGCGCCTGAGCTGATTTTGAAGTTGCTCCATCCTGTTTATTAAACGGATAATATTTTTGTGGAGCATGGCTCCTATAAGCACGTCCTAACAATTAATATAATTTTGCAAAGTAAAGAATTTAAAATTTAAAACTCGTGGGGGTAGCTAATCCCCACTTTTCATTGAAATTCAAAATTTTACAAGATGCAAATAAATAGACATTGCCCTCCGGAGCATCATATGTGCCGGGCGAATTCTTACAATTCATGTATATAACACTTTTTGAGATTACAAATGTTCCATGTCCTCGGCATTTCATTTCCTTTGCAGTCTTTGAGTTTGTAAGCTCCATTTCCAAGCGACTCTTTAACTTCGTACGGTCCTTCCCACTTGGGTCCAAGTTTGCCCTTCGTCCTGGCACGACTTGTTTCATTGTGCGGTAGCACCATATCGCCCGGCTGAACTTGTTCCGCGGTACCTCTTGAGTTGTAATATTTTTCCATCTTTTTCTTGCTTTTTGCTTCTTGTATTGCTGCTTGCTCCCTTCTTTCTTCTATGAGGTCTAAGTTGATTCCCAGAGCTTCGTTGTTTTTTGTCGGATCTATCTCCGTAGTCCGGAGTGTTGGCATGCCTATCTCCGCCGGGATGACAGCTTCCGTGCCATAAGTTAGTGAGAATGGTGTTTCCCCGTTGCTTGACTTGATCATTGTTCGGTGGGCCCATAGGACGTGCGGAAGTTCTTCTATCCAATCTTTGCTTCTTTCATCAAGCCTTGCCTTTATTCCTTCTCCTAGACTTCTATTTGCTCTTTCAACTAGACCATTCGCTTGCGGGTGTTTCACGGAAGCGAAGCATTGGCGGATGCAACATTTCTCCACCAGTCATTAATGATTTCCAGGACAGCTTTCCATTGTCTGAAATATTTCCCTAGTAGGCCCAAACTGCAACAATGTATTTTTTGTCCCATACGAACTTCTTTACTTTGAATGCCGTGATGTTGCAACGGCCTTCGCCTCGAATCCAAATAGTGAAATAGTCGATAGCGACAATTAAGAATTTGACTTTACCCGGACCTTCCGACAAGGTCCGCTATGTCTATCCCCCACTTATAAAATGGCATGGAGACGAGATTGGTGTCAAGTTCTGCTGCGATTCCTTGGGACGAGAACGGTGTATTAGTCAGTCATTAGCATACCCTAATCAAGTTCCGTTCATCCGATTATGCATTGTATGGCCAGTAATACCTGTTCAGAAATTACTTTGGCAACCAACGAGATCTAGGGCCGGAATGCATGTTGCATGACCCCTCGTGTATTTCTCTTAGGACGTAGTTTGCTTGGAGTGGTCCGACGCACCGGAGCCATGGTCCAAAAAGGACTTCTTGTATAGGGTTCCATTGATCAAGGCATACTAGGCCGCTTTCGCGACTACCGCTATGCCCTTCTTTTATCCTCCGAAAGGATTTCATTTGGTACAGGTACACACATATGGGATCATCCCTGTGTGTGCCTCTTCTACTACTACGTCCGACAATTTCCCTTTTCATTTATGGCTTTCTTTAATTCTTCCACGAGCACCTGTTTGTTAAGAATGCGGAACTTGTGGACCGATCTTGCTTAAGGCATCGCTTTCTTGGTTTTCACATCGTGTATCTGTTTGATGGAAAATTCCTAGAAGATTTTTGTGCGAGTGCATTTACTTTGAGTATAAGGTACTGATGCCATGCCTGACACTTTGGCGATGTAAGAGTCCGTTGACTTGATTGGCCAACAAGTCTTGAGTCCCAACAGAGCCTTGCAAGTTCTTTTATACCCCATTTGTTCTGCGATCCAGAGACCGAATTAATGCTTCGTAGTCGCTTCATTGTTGTAGCCTCGAATCTAAACTCATGGCAATATGTTGAATTCTGCGCCTTCTTGATTTTTAGTATTAGTCCTGCTCTGGATCCTTCTACGCCAGACTAGCCATCCGTAAACAACGTCTACGGCTCCGGTAGTACTTCCGGTTCTGCCATGAGTTCGTCTGGAGATTCTTCTTCCGGTCGTTCCACAATGAAATCTGCCAATATTTGGCCTTTGATTGCGGTTCTTGGTCTATATTGGATGTCATATCCTTCTAGCTCGAACTTCCATTTCAACATTCTTCCAGATATTTCCGAACTTGTATAATATTGCTTTATTGTTGAATTGTATATTACAACCACAGTGTTGTGCTTGGAAGTATCTTTTTAATCGTTTGCTTGCACTGAGCAAGCAAACACCAACTTATTCCAAAGGAGTAAATTGACTTCCGGTCCTCGTAGGGTGCGCTTACAAAGTACACTGTATTTTTCCTGCCCTTCCCTGTCCCCGTCATCAAGACCGCGCTAATAGTTTCTTTTGCTGTGGCCAAGTATATGATTAATTCCTCATGTTCCCTTAGTGCGGTCAGTGTTGGGAAGCCTGCAATAAGTTTTCTTCATCTGCTTTAATGCCTCTTCGGCTTCCGTGTCCATAGTAAAATCGCTCTTTTGTGCATTTTTTTTCAAGGTTTTGAAAAAAGGTAACGAATTCTGCTGAATTTTGACAAGAATCAGTTAAGCTTGCAAGTTATTTCTTTAGCTATCTGCAGTCCTTGATGCAACTCGGATATGGCAAGCTGAGGACTGAATCTGCTAATAATCCGGACATGCTCTCAACCCGTTGTTGCTGACTTAATAACCTAAGAACATTCTTCTGCATTCCGAAGTTGCATTTCTTTTGGGTTAATTCATGTTATTTGTCGAAGGGTTTTTGAATTTTCGTTTTTCTGGGAGACATCTTCTTTCATGTGGCTCTTTATAACCAGGTCATCGACATATACCTCTAGGTTACGTCCAATCTGCCTTTGGAATGCCTTATCCACTAAGCGTTGATATGTTGACCAGGCATTCTTTAAACCGAACGACATCTTAGAGTAGCAAAATATCCCTTGGCTTGTTATGAACGCCGTTTTTTCTCATCCTCTTTTGCCATCTTAAAATTGGAGATACCCTTGTATGCATCCAAAAAGCATTTGAAAAGTACCCACAGAGTACTCCACCTTCCAGTCTAATTTCCGTTAATAGGATAACAATCCTTGGTGTCACGCTTATGTATAAGATCTTTAAATTGCTACAACATTTCGCCAGGATTCCGTCATGCTTTTTGACCATTACCGGATTGTAAGAGCCACTGTGATAATGGACCTCTGTTCTTTATTCGGGCGTCCAATATTTACCACTCTTCTAGATTATCTTAATTCTTTCCGGGCCTGTCCCCTTTCTTTTCTTGACTGGTGAATATCCCTCCCGGATGTTCAAGTGGTGTTCTGCGATGTTTCGTGGGACGCCCGTCATATCTGCTGGCTTCCAGGCGAAAATATCCAAGTTTTGTTTGAGCAAGGAACATAGTTCTTTGCGTCCCATTTCTGTTAATGTTGATCCTATGTCAATTGTCTGTTCAGGGTATTCCGGGTGGATTGCTATATTTATTTTCTCTTCCAGTACTTGGTTTACTACGGGAGCTTGGGTGCTAGGTCCGGAGATCATAGCACATTCCATAAGAATGTGCCTACAGCTCTGTACGTTAAACCAGTGCCGCCTTCACGAAATTGTTAACAATCGTGTGTGTTGAAAGGTACGGCGCGGATTTTCCCTTATGCCCTCCTCCAATAAATTCATGTTTGTTGGATGTTGACCTGACAACCATGAAGTTCATCCATGCGGAAGTGGAGTGTACTTCATCACCTATTTTGACTACCAGGGCTATCTGGCCTAGTGGCCAGATGGTCTCTCCACTGAATCCGATAAGGTGAGTGGTGGCCGGAACCATTTGATCCCTTATCTCTTTGCGGAGTTTTATGAAGCAATGTTCATACAAGACCTCGAGGATGCTCCGCCGTCAATATATACCCTATGCATAAAATGTCCGCCCATTTCGACTTCGATGATCATTGGATCACTGTCCCGTCTTCTTACCCACAGAGGAGGAAAGACAATGCCTGTCCTCCGAGAGAAGCTTTAAGTTAATCCTGGCATGGCCACACTTTCCAAGTAGATATCAGTAAGTCGAGAGGTTTATCTTCGGACGCTTCCCTCTTTTTTCGGTGCTTTCGGTTTGATGTCTTTTTAAATCCTTGATGAATGCGACAATTTTCCGGCCGTAGAACATATCATCATTGCTTTCTCAGCAGCATGCATCGTCCGTGCTATGTCCCCTTATCTAATGAAATCGCAAATTTGTTCGATCCATTTTTTCCACCGGAGTAACCATTAGGGTGGTGGGGCTTTATCTTTCCTTTTCCAGAGCGAAAATTTCTATTTGGCGTTGGTGAGAGTTCGAATCATCTGGCTTACTATCCGGTCTTTTTTGTTTGAAGCCTTTCTTGAAATCCGGAATTGACCCCCCCCCCAAATCCCCCCCCCTCTGACGGTTTCCATGATCAGATGATTTACTCTGGCCGTGACTGAGTGCAGCAACTTCCCCTTGTAGGAAAGACGTAGTCATTCTATACATTTCATCCATAGATCTCGGAATTCTTTCATATAGACGCTTGATTAGCCCAGGGTGGGTTATTCCGTGCATAAAACCCGAGAATTCTCCGGCATCGCGAGCTCCTTCTACGTCCAGTACTTTGCCTTATATCTTTCCATGAAGTCTCTGTAATTCTCCTTCTCTTGCTTGATGGGATGTATCTCCACCGGAACCTTGATGTGCTTTGTTTGCTAAAGTATAGTTTTTTCCCTAAACGCTGTCCCATAGATCTTCATAGCTATCGATCGAACTCTTTTGGTAGCAGTTCAACCAAACTCTGGCATTCCCAGGTGAGGTTGAGTTGAACATGTGACACCATGTCGCATGTCCGAACCTTCTGTTTTTTGCGCCTGATTGAAATAACTTAAGTGATCCTCCGATCTCCACTTCCATCGTATGTTTTGACATGGCTGGGCATCCTAGTCCTCGGGAGACTAAAATGCCGGATCCGAGGTGTGAAAGGATTTCTTTCCTCACATGTCCAAGGCTGGGAGAGGTCATCTTCATAGGTGTTTGATCTCTGCCTTCTTGACTTAGATTTTCAGTGACCCCCTTTACTATCTTCACTTTCTGAATATTGGCTAGTCGTATGAGATGGTGTCACCTTTTGTTGATGCCTTCTTGCTTCTACTTCAGTTCTTTTTGCTTGGGGACTCCGATACTAATATCAGACGGCGGATGTAGCAGTCTCCTTCTTCCCCAATCAATTAACACGACCTCCTTCTTTTCGTAGTCCGACTTGTGAAGGGGATCTGTACTTCTTAAGCCTTTTGAAAACACTGGCGTGTGGTGATGGACTTCGGGAATACCTATCTCCGTGCCTTCTTCTGGGTTCTGTTCGGGCGGTTGGTGTCTTGGATTCAGAGTAGTGCGATTCTTCACGGCTTCTTATCTTAATTCCGGACTCTTCGCCATAGATCAGTCGTGCTTTCACTGCGTTGAGTTTGTCTTTCTGCTCTTTTTCTTTTTGCATCTTTTCGGCGATGAGCGGCAAGAGTTGGTGATAATTTTTGTCGCACATTTCCCTAAGAACCTCGTCAGACATAGGTTCCTCAAGACCCTGGGGACCATTCCTTCCCCCTGTGTTCCTCACGGCGGACGTGGGATTGTTTGTGATTTGTTGTTCGTGAGTGCTCATGTTGAGTTTTTAGAGAATCGTGTAGCGTAAGGGTCCCACGGATCGCCACTTGTTAGTACAAAATTCGTGTCGGGTTTAGCAAGTGATTGCAAGTCCTTTGTCGGGCCGGGCCTCCAAGTGACTTGAATGCTTGATCTTGTACTAGAGCAAGAGAAGTGATGATTTTCTGCACAATTAAAAGTAAACCGTTAGCCTTACCGTGGGGACGGACCTCACTATAACTCTGGCGTGAGAGTAAGAGATTCATAAATTGTCAGAGTATGTGTCAGAAGAAATAAGAAATGATCTGTGTACCTTTGGGGTGTATTGTGATCCCTATTTATAGTGTCTATACTAGGGTTTCCTATATTCCGTTACTTTAGTAATTGGCCAGAGAGGGATCCCCTTGTCGGGCAAGGGTCCGCGACAATCGTGTTGAACGGACGCAAATGTTTTCCGCGGACGGATCGTCCTATAGGTGGATTCGCAGACGGATTGTCTATAACTGGATCCGCGAACGGATCACTGGGTTCGGGCTGAGGCAAAATCTTAACTTTTTACCTTGAAATCCAAAGCATTCAGATTCACCACTGCCAACAGTTATATAGGGACCAGGTGTGATTATGACATGATAAATTCCCCCATGATCACAATATTTCTACAAAGATACAGGTAAATAGTAACTAAAATATTCATCACACAAAATATAACGATTTAACTAAATTGTGCCGTGTGTATATTTTCCTGATCCCGTACTCTTAGAGGTTTGTCAATGTCCTAACATAAAACATGCATACAAAATATTGATAAACACAACTATCAGGTATCATCATTGGCAAAAGAAAAAAAAAGTGAACATCTGATTTCTTGGTGATATTTTAGCAAACACTTGGATTTCGCATCTCATGATTAGTGAATAGTGATCATCATGATGGTACGGATATGCATCGCACAAAAAAAATATATATATATGTTTTACTAGAAGTAAGCGGAGCAACTGCATCTATAGACCTAAAGTAAAAGAAATAGAAGTGGCTCATTCAAACAGAAAAGTACCAAGACCATCTTAAATCAAAACATTCAAAACTGAAACATTCAATCGACATCTAATCGAGCAGCTGGTGGCCGATCTTTAAATAATTATTAATCCTCTGTGATTCAGTACATGTTTAGCACGAATTTATGATAGTTGTCGAATCAAAATCAACCATTGATGTTACCCCAGGCACTACAAGAAAAAAGTCTTTTAATGACACACAAAAAGTGTCAGAAAATGTCAAAAAAAGTGTCACTAAAGGACTTTTTT
>BQNB010176918.1:0-13015 GCA_026074375.1 Tanacetum coccineum
AGTTATAACGGAAGAGTTAAGCCATCCATTTGTAAAAAGCAACATACGATCTTGTAGGGGAACCAAACCCTTTTAGGACAACTAATAGGCACACAAAATCCCAGCAAAATTAGGCCTAAAACCCTTTTTTTGGATAGCATATGGCATGTTCAAATTCCCTATTTGTGAGAGCAAAGAAGCTTTACTAGATAACCCTTTTATGACGGCATATATGACACAAAAAAGGCTCATTTTTTACAACAAGGTTAGGCCTGAAACTCCGGTTTTGGACAGCAAATAGCATGTTCAAACTATGTATTTGTGATAGCAAAAAGCTTTACCGAACAACCCATCAGTGGCGGAGCTTGACCATCTCGAATGGGGGGCCAAAAATTTTTAAAAAAATGAACAACTTCAATAAAAAAAAGTCGTAGATGGTCATATAGAAACTAAAACAAAAAACAACCACTAAAGCAAACAAATTACAAATCGGCTCGACGACCTTTAAGCTTTTTGAATTCATCAATAAGTGATCCCGAGTCAAAATTTTCATAAACTTCTCTTGAAAAATGAATGAAGTGTTTGGTTATTTAAAATTGCCATTGTAGCTCATGAAAAAAGAAATGAATACTTTATACTTCTACACTTCAATATTGTTGAGAGTTCCATGAACTACAAAAAGATTTTGCTACTAATCAAACTCAAAACAAGTTCCTAAAAGCAATGATATACTTATAAATTATGGTCATGTCACCTAATGACCCATAGAGATTTAAACAACATATATTAGCTGATACAAGTTGTAGCAATTTAAAACATGAGACAACTTCAAATTTAGACTTAGTACAATAAAACTACTTGATAACTACTTTGTTAAACTCTAAAATGCTTTAAAAAAATTCACCACTCTACAAGATAAATAATAATAAGCCAATCACCAATTGACAAAACCCCAACATCTTACCAAAATCAAGTGATTAGAACATTTCAGACTTGAGAGTTAGACACTTGGGCATAAAGAGAACAAGTTAAGGCCTGTATAATCAAAATTCTATGAACAAATAGCAACAAAAAAGTAAATTAATGAACAAATCAATGATCTCAGAACCTACCATTTATAGATCAAGAATTTCGCCTTTGCGGTTGTACCGATTGAAGAAAAGAGATAACTTCGGTCTTTTGGGTTTCTCTTTTTTATTTTGTTGACTTTTTCTCACATGCCACTTTAGTATGCCATGTTTTATTAATTGCTTATCATTATATAAAGGGCTACTATTTAAATATTATTTTTAAAATCATATAGTTATACAAATTTGCTAATAACAACCAAATCTATAGGGGGGCAGCACCCCTGCCTGCCCCATATAACCTTCGCCATTACAACCCATTCATGACAGCAAACAAGACACACAAAAGCACTCATTTATGAGGGCAAAATCAGGCCTGAAACTCCTATTTTGGACACAAAAAACCATCATTTATCACAACAGATAGCACACACAAAATCCCCTAATTTATGATAGGTAATTCAGGTCTCAAACCCCCGTTAAAAAGGGGCAATAAACCTCGACAATAAACTTCAATAAAAACAATAAATCAAAAAACAACATCAATAAATTTCAACAAAAATAATAAACTGAACAACAAGAAACAATAAAAAAAGGGTTAATTGAACAAGGACTTATTTGAGATTCAAATTTAACAATAACATTTAATTGAACAATGACATGAATTGTAGCAATTTGATACCTCTTAATTCGATTAGTCTCTTGTTGGTTTGGTTGCGTGATGAACGTCGCCTATGACGGGGGTGCTGATGTGAAATAGTTGTGATGTGAGACAGTGGTTAGGGTTTGTGAAAGTAGATGGGGGAAAAGTATGGGGTTTTGTATCGATAATGAAATTTTGGGAGGAAACAAGCTAGGCGCCTTTTTTTCATTAAGTTTTCATTAAGTTTTTTCATTAAGTTTTTGCTTTCACCACCCATTTATGTCTATAACATAAACACAAAGAGACATGTTGTTACTTACACATCGATGTCTTTAATTGTGTTAAAAGACTAGTTTTCACCCGCATAACTAGTTTTTATGCATTTTGTATTATAAAAACCTATTTTTTCACCAAAACCAATCCTAATTTGTTCCATTCCCCCTAGTTTTTGATCATAGGAATAGGGTTTTACATAACCGGTCTCTATTTGGGGGTGTTTATAGCCTTTTGTCTAGTAGTGGGTCTACATTGGTATAATTCAAAACATGTTTCCTTTCATAACCATCATTCATAGAAAGAAGTCTTTGTACCTTTTTCATGGTGATTTCACACTGACCTGACCTAGCATCAGTCTTTCCCACAATTATTTCATCCTCATCAATAGCCATAAATGCTTTAAACCTGGTAACACCCTCATCTTCTAAAGATAAAGATTCTTCATCCTAGTCAAATGACTCAGCTACCAACCCTTTTTCACTTTTGTTCTTTGATGCAACCTTAATCTTTTGGGCAAGTAGGGCTAACTCAGACTTAAGAGCTTTGTATTTAACCCTATAATCCTTTTGACCATTATCAGCAGATAGATTGTGCTAATGTAATGAAGAATAGAAGTTTGTGTGAAATTTAGGTTTGCTATAGGTTTTGTTTGATGAAGGATTAGATGGTGAGGATGTTTTGTTGGCTGGACAATCTTTTTGAAAGTGTCCTTGTTTGTCACAAGCAAAACAAGTTTCATTGGACTTGTCCATGGGTATCCTAGAAGCACCAACTCTCCCTGATCTTTTATATAATCATTTTTGCTTTGCAAGAAGTGCTCTATTACGAAATTCACTATTTAGATCAGCTAAAAACTCTTTACTACTCTTGATGTCTTCTTCAACATCTGAGACGCTCTCTTGAAAGCATGTGTTAGAAATCAAAGCTTTTTAGATGGAACCCTGAATGGTAGTTCTCTTTGTCTCAGACTTGTGGATTTGAATAATCATACCTTCCTCATAGCTGTATTTGCCAAACAAAGTAGCCATGCTATCATTTTTGATATAGTTATTGGCCCTCTGAGTCTGATTCATACTTAATTATTTTCTTAGTAAAGCTGTTAACAAACATGGCATTTACTTCAGTCTAAGGAATTTTTACATCTTTGGTTTCAAGATCATTTAACAAGATTTTTAGCCTGGTGTATGTCTGTTTTACCTTTTCACCTTCTAAAGCTTTAAAAGCATTGCATTTTAATCTTAAGACTGCAATCTTGGTATCTCTTATTTCAGAGGGTCCATCCTATCCTAAAATTAGGTCATTCCACATGGATTTAGCAGTGGTGCACTTGATAACAGACTTCATTATGTCATTTGGTAGACAAGAGATAATGATACTTTTCAGTCTCTTATCTTAATATAGCTTTCTGTCTTCAGGTGACCACTACTTTTCGAGGTTTAATTAAAATATGTTTAGGAGTAGATGCTGGATATTTAGGGACAAATTGTTCATTTTCCAATTTTTCAAGAAGATAAGGTTCAAGACCATCAAGATAGACCAAAAACCTATCCTTCCAACTGGAAAAATCTTCTACATCAAATTGAGGAACATTGATGACATGAGAACCTCCCCTAGAATCGAGAAGTTGTGGTAGATCCTCATTGTTAACAACATAAGAGGTTACATTGTTTGTAATATTGTTGTTAGTGGTGTTCGTTTAAAAATAAATTTTAGTATTTGCAGGATTAGGAATTAGAGGAGGAATTGTTGTTCCAAACAAGATTGGATCTTGATTTTAAAAACTTTAAACAGTTTATAAAATGGTTTTACAAATCAAACCGCCCTTACCAATTGAAAGTCCCAATTAACACGTCTATATGAAAATATATAACATTAATGTAAACATGCAACACCAGAAATAACTTTTCAATCGTGTAATGCTTTATTGATATGAATCAAAGTATTACAAAGTGTTATGGATCACACTTGTTGAATGGCAATTTAAGATTACTCTTTGAACAAGTAAACTTGATAGATTATCAAGTTTACAAGCAAACTTATATGACCTTTTGATCGGATCAACCTAAGTTTGACAAAGTAGTAAATGTACCATAATAACGACAACAACAATAAGTGATGGTATTTACTAAAATAAACATTCCTTATTTATAGTGATACGAGGTTGATCCCTTAGTAGAGGTAAATAGGACGTTCCAAGAATCCTGTGGTTAAAGTACATCTGCATTTTGTGCACATCCATTCTTGAAAACATCTCGCCCATACTTTTATGAACAGTTCTGCCAAATGTTAACATCTTTCACCAACTCGTACTTAGGTAGACTTTAATTCTAAAGATACTTTGTCCTGCCATTTTGATTTATCGAATTATCCTGCCTAAACTCACTTAGAGATAAGAACTCAGTTCAACTTGTTTATCTCAAAGAGTAACATGATCATCAGGGTATTGCCACCCCTAATTCCCTGCAAACCTTCAGTGTATCCATCCCAGCTGACGAGTATGTCTTCAAGTAATTTTTGACTTCCTTGATGATGTCTTTGACTTGAACACATATGAGGTTGCTCGCTGAAGCTGTGCTTCAATGAGTCCTTTCACTGTTCGCTGATGTTCATCAGTAAGTCTTCAATACTTACCCTAATTTTAGTTTAAATCTAGGCAGAGATAATTGGGCACTTAATTGGCCAAACTAAATATAATATTGCTTTTTCATAATTTTTTTGATTGAACAAATTATGTTGTCACATCATTGTGTTAGAGTTTTTGTGTGAATACATAGCATTTTTCTATAATTAATACTCTTCTTAAAACACTCTCTCATTCAAAAGTAAAATAATATTTTCACATTATACTATCTAAACAAGCTATAAATAATCAAACATATTGTACAACCAAATCAAAAGCAATTCATCTATTAAATGTCATTAACATACTTAAAACTTAAAATTAAACAATACAAGCAACAAAGCTAAAAGTACAACATGTTTTCTTTATATTTTATTCTCCTACAATTATTTCTACTCCAGCCTCATTTTTCCCTACATAAAGTACAAATCGTAGATTCGACTCGAGCCTTCTAAATTTCCTTGAGCCATTGCATTGCGATGTACGGGTACTCTACCATATTTATATGATATAGTGTGTGATAAAGTAGTTCCTTAAAATTCTCGCCATGCGCAAAATTATTATCATGGAAAATATATAAGCAAAACAATGTTGTTCTTCAAAAGTTTTGATTACAGGGTATTCGCCGCTAAAACGCGTGGGTACCATGCTAGTGTTTCTTTAAGGGGAAGGGATTCGTGAAAATAATATTTAAAACGAGAATAGTAAGAAGGAGTGTAAACAAACAGAACGTTCAATGAACATTTCATGAACAATTCGGTAAAAAGTTCGTTTATGTTCATTCATTTATTAAATGAACGAACATGAACAATATTTTATGTTCATTTAGTTAAATGGACGAACATGAACAAAAGTCTTAACCGTTCATTTATGTTCATGAATGTTCGATTATGTGTTCGTTAACATTCATTATGTTCATTTTATTTGTTTATGTTCGTATATCGTATCTATGAATTATATACTTTTAAACTGGTTTACTTAAACGAAACACCACTTATAAAATACAATTTTATGTATATTTTTGTAGATTTTATGTTTATTTTTCTACACGCATTTATGTTCGTTCTTTTATGTTTGTTTAATGTCTTAATGAACGAACATCAACGGACATGAACAACCTTATTTTCTTAGTAAACGATAACGTTCATTTAAGTGATCGTGTTTGTTTATTTTTCCGGTTAAAATTAAACAAAAGAACATGAATAAGGCTCAGTTCGTGTTCGTCCAGTTCGTTTACAGCCCTAGTGAGAAGTAATTTTATTCACGCATTTTAAATGAGGAAAAGACATTTAACATGATGTATTCATTTTTATAAGTACATTTAAAATGTATGACTATAATTATATTTGAATATTCTTATTTTACTAGTAATTATTTCTTATAATATAATCTTAACTCATATTGCTTTTGTAATATAACTATTGTCTTCAATGTAATAAGGTTTTTATTTTACAACTTTAACATTTATTATTAGTTTTTCTATTATATAAAACTTGATGCAAAATATATAAATGAATTAAGTTTTAAATATATTAGTATAATTTTCATAAAGTATTATATAATATAAACAAAATTATTTAAGTTTAAATAAAAAATAAAGACGTAAAAATCAATACTCAACAATAATTATGAGACGGCGGAAGTCTAGAAAAAAGTTTATTTGCATACTAGTTTCTCCTCACATACCAAGGGACAAATCCCCACCATTTATTTGGGTTTGATCTAATGGTAGGAATTAATCTAAGATTTAATTTTATCTAACGAACAAGATTAAACCTTAAAAAACATTCACCACCCCCTTCCTACCTTTGTGTTTTTTAATTAAAACACATTTCACCCCTATTTTTTAAAAATTGCATATCGCAAAAACCGTAAAACGTTAAGATACATAAATTACACCATCGTGACGAGCATTTAATTATCTTTTAATAGAGGGGCACTTTCATATACTTTCGACAAACTTTTTTTTTTGGTAGTTTTTGTTTTTTCTCGATGCAGTATTTTGTTTGATATATCACTGGTGATATTACACTAATCTGTAAGTTAGAACACTTCACATGCTTTCATAAAACGGGTATAAATATTTGTGTGAAACTCCAACTGATTCATCGTTATTGGCATTGAAAAGTATACATTTTTAGCTTTCCAACCATTTATCACACATAATTTTTGGACCTTCAAATCAAAACACTTTATTTATAGAAGTTGGTGAATAACAAAGAATTTTATTTTTTATAATCAAACCCGCTTGAAGTATCACATGTGGTATAACATATCCATTAGTTTGAACACTCAACATGATGTCATGAAATGAGCATAAATATTTGTGTAAAACATTAAATAATTTATTATGTTTGACATTAAAAAATAAACATCTATACTATTCTAACCATATATCAAATATAATTTGTGAAAATTAAACTAAAACACTATTTTCTCACAAAACTATGTTTTAACCCTTTTAATCGTACTAACAGTATAATATCACAAGTGATAGATAACATTGATTACATGTTAAAATTTTAAAAAATAACCATTGTTAGTGTCATATTATATTGTTTTATCACATGTGATATTAATTATATGTGGAATACCATGACTAATGTCACATTATATTACTTTATCACATGAGATTTTATTATTATTTATTTATCACTAGTGATACTACAATTTCAGGGGTAATAGTTGTTAAGCTACGGGTGAATCTTAGATTATAAAGGTATTGGTATAGGGTTTAATGGTTAAGGGTTTAGGGGTTTTGGTATACGGTTTAGTGGTTAGGGGTTTAGGGTTTAGGGTATAGATTTTAAAGTTTATGTATATATCACTTGTGATATTACACATAGTGGTTTGAGGTTTAGGTTATTGGTATAGGGTATTAGTTAGGGGTTTAAGGTTTTTGATATGGATTTTAAAGTTTATGTATATATCACTTGTGATATTATACCTAGTGGTTAAAGGTTTAGGGTTTATTGGTTAGGGGTTTAGGATTTTTGGTATAGGGATTAGTGGTTGGGGAGGGGGGTTTAGGGTTATTGGCATATGGTTTAGTGGTTAGGGGTTTAGGGGTTTTGGTATAGGGTTTAGTGGTTAGGGGGTTAGGGTTTAGGGTATAGATTTTAAAGTTTATGTATATATCACTTGTGATATTATACCTAGTGGTTAGGGGTTTAGGGTTTTTGGTATAGGGTTTAGTGGTTAGGGGTTTAGGGTTTTTGGTATAGGGATTAGTGGTTAGGGGTTTAGGGTTTTTGGTATAGGGTTTAGTGGTTAGGGAATAGGGTTTATGGTTATAGTCATATGGTTTAAGGTGGTTAGGGGTTTAACGGCTTTTGTATAGGGGTTTAGTGGTTAGGGGTTTAAGGGTTTTTGGTTATAGGGTTTAAGTGGTTAATGGGTTTTAAGGTTTTGGAATAGTAGGTTTAGTGGTTATGGGTTAGGGTTTTTGGTAGTAGTTTTTAAAGTTTTGTAATATAACAATCACTATGTGATAGTTATTACTTATTGGTTGAAGGTTTAGGGGTTTTGGGTATAAGGTTTAGGGTTTTTGGTATATGGTTTAGTGGTTAGGGGTTTAGGGTTTTTGGTATAGGTTTTAAAGTTTATGTATACATTACTTGTGATATTATACTTAGTGGTTAGGGGTTTGGGGTTTAGGGTTTTTGGTATAGGGTTTAGTGGTTAGAGGTTTAGAGTTTTTGGTATAGATTTTAAAGTTTATGTATATATCACTAGTGATATTATACCTAGTGGTTAGAGATTAGGGTTTTGGGTATAGGGTTTATATAACATCGGAAGATCTCTATAGCGAATGAGTATTCTACAGTAACATCGATTCTATATATATCGAGGTTAAAAATCATAATGTTTAAAGTTTTATGTAATATAGATCACTTAGTGATATAAATCTACTTTAGTGGTTCTAGGGTATAAGTCAGAGTTCTATTAGGTATCTAGAGGGTTTAAGTGGTTTAAAGGGGTACGATGAAATGATGTATACTTTTGGTCCTTTTATTACTTTATCACTTGTGATATTACTTATACGTTGAATACCATAATTAGTGTTACATTATATTGCTTTATCACATGTGATATTACTCATATGTATAATATCTCTTTTGTTCACTTGAACCTAACTCTAATCTCTCATATTATCACAACAATCATCACAGTATCAAAATGTATAAAAAATTAATCCGTAAAACACACTAATAATGATTCTCTAATAGTAATACTTGTGAAAACGCACGAAAACGTATGAAAGCGCACGAAAACGGGAAAGCGCGCGAAAGTGGGAAAAGGCGCGAAAGTTGGCGGAATGCGCGAAAGCCGGTGGAACGCGTGAAAGCCGACAGAACGCGGGAAAGCCGGTGTAAATGCGCGATGTGACAACCCAAGAATTTCCGTTCAATAAGTTAGCCTTCCAGGCGTAATTATGCAATTTTTAAATGTTTCGTTTAGCATTACCGTTTAAAAACCGGGAATTGTTATCAATTTTTATCTAGGAAGATCGACTCCGGAGCAAACCGGGACACCAAACGTGTATATTTTGGCAATAAATCCGCGTTTATATGTTTTTAAGCAATATTTAAAATTTCGTAATTTTTCGTGATACCGTTACTCGTTTCGTTACTTACGTGCTTCGTATTTAATTTATACTTATACATGATCATGCAAAGTCTTGGAAATTAATTCACCAACTAGCACTATGATCCTAGAAAGTGGGAAAAATATTTTTGGTCCCCCTTTTTGCTTGTCCACAACCGGTCACAACATACATACATGCATAGGATCCATGTTTGAATTTTTGCTACAAGTTAACTAGTCAAAACTAATTTCCTACTTAAGGGCTTACACCATGTCCTAGCTACACCCTCATTTGAAGATCAAAATGGTCCCCTTTTCTTGTCCCCTCCTACCTCACGGCACACACTAGTGTGTGTGTGATTTTTGTGTATATACATATACACTTAACCTTATTCTCATTTCATTCACACACATATATTTTGCATTAGTCTTTCTTTCTTTCTTTCTTTTTCTCTCTTTTGCCGAACCAAAAACACACACACAAACCCACTTGTTTTTTATTTTTGATCATCCACTTGAAGATATATTGTTCGTGTTGATTGTTAGTTCATCCGGGTAATTTGTAAAACAACGTTTGGGTTGTTTTTGATTTCTAATCTACCTTTCGTCGTGTTTCTTTGTAAGTCATCTTTATTTTTCATAAATAAGTTGTACTTTTGCATTCGTATGATCATCCCGAACAAGGTGTACAAAGCGGATCGTTGTGAAAATTATTATCAAGTTTTCTATAAAACTACAAGTCTCAAAGTTTAATATTTTTCTTTAAAAATGGAAGAAAATAAAAAGTAGTTGTACTTTTGCATTTAAAAGTTCATTATGATTATGTTGATATATATATTGCTATTATTACGGCTATATCGTTTATTTAAGATTTATCGTATATTAAATTAAATATTGTTGGCGAAAAGATTAAGTTAGATGTTGGATTTGTTATAAGCGTAAGTTGAATGGCGAAGAGGTTTAGGTTTAGAACGGACTTGTTGCGATATTTGAGGTGTTGTCGAAAATATATCGGATATACTTGCGAGTCAATAAAAGAGGTATTTTGTAAAATAGATAGTTTCACGAGTCGAGGTTGATAAAAATGGAAAGTCTATATTTTTAGAAAGGTCATGCCGAAATTTCGTAAAATTTATAAAAGCATCGAAAATATACTTTTATTATCAAACTTATGATAAAATGTAGAAAAACGTAAGTGTCGAGTTTAGGTCAACATTTTTAGTTATCGAGTCAACGTTGATGTGTCGGGACACTAAAAGACGAAATACACTAAAAGACGAAATACACTAAAAGACGAAATACACTAAAAGACGAAATACACTAAAAGACGAAATACACTAAAAGATGAAATACACTAAAAGACGAAATACACTAAAAGACGAAATACACTAAAAGACGAAATACACTAAAAGACGAAATACACTAAAAGACGAAATATTTTCTAAAATGTTTTGAAGTGTCGAGACTTATGTTCAAATACTTATAACTTTCAAAAAGGACGTTTTTAAAGAAGAGATACGCCGTGTTCTAATTGTGCTTGGAAGATCAAGTTCTGTGGCGGTGAGCAGCGTTATACAGTGTGGTACATAGTATGTCTTAAAAACGACAACTATAAGATGCGGGTGTTCGCTTATGAACCGAGGGATACGCATTTTTCCAGCGTTGAATTATCTAGAATATCCTTCTTTTATAGAACTCTACCTCCCACTAACCCGATAACATCGCAACGGATCTACAGAATTCATCAGCCCAAACCACCATCCCCATAAACACATTCTCTAATCCCCCTCATTCTTTCTCTGCGCGCCCACAAACACTCACAAACATTCACCATATTATATACATCACTCAATCGAGGCTGAAGACACACACAATTCTTCCTAATGTTTATTATTCAAAACTGGGAACACAAATAACTTTGTCGTGAGATTGTTCCTTCAGTTTTTACCCCGTGTTTGGCCTAAGGAGCGATTTAGACACGTACTATAACTACTGCCCCCACTTATCATGAACAGCGAATCCTCTTGACGGGTGGAGGACACGGGAAATATCCGACGGAGCGCGAGTGTTATAAATAGATCTATTGGGACTAATTATCCCTATCCGGGTGAGTAGCGCTCACTACCCACGGGGCTCCCGATAAACGGATATATACCATGTCGAAACTTAAGAAGGTAGTCTTGGTCAGTTACCTCGGGGGCTTGTTTCAACCTAGCAATATACTATGCTATAAACGTAATTAGCTTCGGTGTCATGAGCTTAGTGCAACATAAATACCTTCTTTTTTTTAAGTTGTATCTGTTATAACTGTCGCATACGTGTTGATATCTTGTGGTCCACTGTAACATCGTTTGAACTAAACCTATGAATTCACTCAACTTTATGTTGACCGTTTTAAGCATGTTTTTCTCAGGTGCTTAGCATGGATGCTGTTGATTGACTTATGTGAAGTCTATTTGCCTGTACCGGTTTACCAGAGATTTATCTATGTCTTTAAATACCGTTGTTGAACTTATTTAAGCTTCCGCATTTTAACTTTGAATCTTTTAAATTTAATCGATGTAAAACTTATTATTATTATTTTAAAACTTTGCAACGGTGTTTATTTTTAAAACGTACCCTTAGAGGTCGTTCTTTATGCTTTGTACTTGAGATGCTCAATAAAGTCACGCCTCCGGACACGTGTTCCGTCCAGGCCCCGTCTAGGGGTGTGACACTCGATACTTTCTATAATGCTTTGAACTCTAATGATCAAGATTCATTGAATTCCGCCACTGGTGGTAACGTTTTGGATAAAATGCCCTGTGATTGCCTAAGAATCATTGAAAGCAAAACTAGAGTTCGTAATTCACGTAACAAACCGGTTGTTGCAAAAGTGAGTTCGAGCTCTTCTACCCCCGGTATTTCTCCCGATGTTGCTGAATTTAAAGATATGGTAAAAGCTTTACTTCTCGAAAAGAAAAACCAAACCCAAGCTCCCACTCCCGTCAAAGCGGTCGAGGAAAGTTATGTTACTTGTGGTGGTACTCATTCTTACCGAAATTGTCCCGCCACCGATGGCAACGTTTATCGTGACAATATTTAAGAGTATGTTACTCATGCAGCCGCAGCTAATTTCAATCAAGGAAATACCAGTTACCAAGCCCCGATTGCTAATTAAATTCGACCTCCTGGTTTTCCTCCCGTTCAATAAAACCAAGGAAATAGCCAAAACCGGGGAAATAAATACAACCAAGCTTCAAGTTACCAACCCCTGGTTAATCAAGGCCAAATTTACCGAACTCCGATTAATCAACCCTCGGTTCACCAAGCCCCACCTTACCAAGCTCTGGCTCCGCAAATACAAGGTGTGACAAAGAACGATTTTGAGAGCTACGTCAAAGCTAATGATGCAGTGATGAGAAACATGCAAGACCAAAGCCAAAATTTGCAAAACCAAATGACTAATTTAACGGACATGCTTTCCAAGTTTATGAATTCCAATACCGCTTCTACTTCAGGTTCAGGGACACTCCCTAGTAATACCATTACTAACCCAAAGGTAGACTTAAAGGGTATTACCACCCGAAGTGGTGTTGCTTATCAAGGACCCACAATTCCTACTACTTCATCTCCTCCTAAAGTAGTGGAACATGAAACCGAGGTGACAAAGGACACGGTACCTCCTACTAATAACGGAAGCACCAAAGATGCTCAACCTCCGGTTGTCTAAGTTCAATCCCAAGTACCAAATTCTAAACCCGTTGTTGATCTAGTTAGTGCTCCGATGCCTAACCTAAAACCGTCAATTCCATATCCTTCGAGACGTAATGATGAAAAGCGCTATGAAAAAGCTAACGACCA
>BQNB010176919.1:0-13015 GCA_026074375.1 Tanacetum coccineum
TTCCTAACAACACCAATGTAAAGAAGTAAGAAAGCCAAGTAGGAAGCGTATGGGACGGAGCGGTAGAAGGAGAGTAATGGGAGTAACGGCTCGAGGATTAAACCGAGGGTTTTGGGGTATTGGGCAAAAAGGTAGCGGCCGTATTGGAGGCCGTTGAAGAATGGAAAAAAGTAGGCGGCGGAGGAGATGAGGCGGTCTGGGATTGGGGTTGTGGTGTTTGTGGCGGAGATGGTTTGGGTTTTGAGGGGTTTTTTGGGGAGGGAGATAGGACGGAGTGTGAAGGGTTTTAAGGGGTGGCTGAAGAGGTGGGGTTTGTGTTGTTGTGGTGGTGAGAGGGTGAGGCGGAGGAGGGGGATGGTGGCCATTGGTGGTGGGTGATTTTGGATAGCGATGACTACAATTTTGGAAGGGTTTTAGAAATGCGAAAAAAATGAACAATGGGAAAAAGATAAAGGATCAAATTTTTTCATAATCTCTTAAAATCAAATGTTAATTCATGTAGCTTATAATAATCTCTTTTTATAATCTCCATCTTCATCTCCATCTACAGCTCCATCTTCAATTCCAGCAACATTTACTTTTGCCAAACATACCCTCATATTGAGATTTATAGGTTTATATAAGTTTATTATGATATAATAAATTTATGGATATAATAAACTTATATAATCCCACAAGTCTCAAAATAAGCTAGAAAAAATTGAGGCTTGTGATACATAAGCCGAAATCAAATAAGCTCATAAGCCCCCCAAACAAGCCGAAACAAACACCCCTAGGTCATGTTTGGTAGCTAGTACTTGGAAGCGTGTTGGAGCGGTTAACGAGAAGCGGTTAACAGTTTGATTGAAATGCTTGTTTGACAACAAAGCAACTAGAGTTTGGATATTATTATGCAACCTTTTCCATTTGAAATGCTTGCTACATAAGCGTTCCAAGAAAATGCTCAAACGTTTTATTTTAAAATTACTCATATACCCTCAATTACTTTATTATTTTAATGTGTATATGTCATTTTTTGTAATTTTACACTTAATAATTAATGCTACTGCTACGTTACCAAACACCTTCAAACATCTACTGCTAAGTGTTGCTGTTATTGCTATGTGTCGCCAAACACACTCTTTATAGGTTTGGAGCGGTTTTTTTTAACAAAATCAAAATTCTATGGAGTAATTGAAAACATAGGTTTTTGAAAATTGCAAAACATTTAGGTGGTCTTTAGTTGTGGAAAAAATTTCATGTTTTATGTTTCTAAATTCCTAGAGAAGAAGAAGGTTTTTCTTCTCTAGAGAAGGTTTTTCTTCTCTAGAGAAGAGTTGAGAATTTTGAAAAATTGTTGAAATAAGAGTTGTATTTTTCTTTTTAAAAAATGAAAAGATGTTTAGATGGATCTATTTTCACTCATTTTTCTTTTTATGTATAATATTTTTTTCATATTAACTCTTTGTATACGATTATAAAAACAATAAAAAATAAAATACAAATGAAATTAATAAAAACTAACAACAATCATAAGCATATGTAGTTTTGGTTTTTTCTGTTTGGGGTTTTTTCTAAAATCGGTTCATTTTTTGTTTCTTTTTCGGGTATTTTGTTAACCTTTAAATTTATTGATAAATAAATTAGTTAGTTATGCACGGTCATAACTCTTGCACCTATTTTTTTTGAACGGCATAACTCTTACACCTATTTAGGCATTATTTTGGTTATGATTTCAATAAATAAGAAAATAATAACTAACAGGTTTCTCATTAAAACATGGAACATATGTTACGATATTCCTGTTATGTGTAAACAATCTGAAAGTGGCTACGTCAACCTCCTGAAAAGGGAGGATTTTACCTGTCTTGAGTCTTTATGGCGGTGGGTTCAAACCTCGTGGATTAGTCGGCCAAAAGATGGAAAACCATGGTTACTAAAAAAAGAATATTATTCAAATGAGATTAATAGTAACATAACAAATAATAATCCATATCTTTCAAATACGAAACAACAATATAAAAATCCATAGAAATATGAAATGCAAGCCTTAGCAATTTAAACTTTTTTTTCGAAAGTTCAAGAGATTTATTGATTCTTTCCTTGAAATAATTAAGTAGATAAGTTTTGAAGCAAATTCCCGCTCTGGTGACCTTCAAGTATTCCGGCCACGCCGCAAGATATGATGCCTGCACACAAGTAAACAACACGCGTATGGAAAACATAGAGGGGGGGGGGGGGGTGAATGTGTTTTCCCTTAAAATTTTCTTGTATCAAAAAGTTTGTTTATAAAATTTAAAATCTTTTATATCTAATTGTCCATCAATGATTGATTTAATGTGAAATAGATTTAGTGGTCACAATAAAACAACAAGTACCTAAACACATGGGCGTATTCAAATCAAATCAAGGATACATTGAGCAATAGTCTAAACACAAAGCTTAAAACGTACTAAGCCTTGACTTTTCCGCAACTAGGATGTTTAGACTATGTGATGTATTCATGATTATAATTAACGCACCACATGCTTATCAAGTGAATATAAATAATACTAGTGAGGATGCAAAGGATATAAGGCACGTTCTTTTATAGTGGTTCGGCTACAAGGACACCTTCCTTGCCCTACTCCACTCCCCGAGTCACCTACTCGAGAGTTTGAATTCACTAATCACCATTACTCCTTTAACTGGCGGAGAAGCCTCACAACATTTACTTACCCTTTATCCGGTGCTAAGTAAAACACCGGGTTCTATGAGAAAGAACCATTCACCAATATACTAACACCCTTCCACCATTCCTAATCTAGATATGATATAACCAACAATATGGTTTACAATACTTCAAAGATGTTTGTCCTCTACTAGGTACCAAACATTTACATTTACATCATCATCACCTAAGTACTTTACACTTCATAGAAGGAATAATAAGAATGATAAGATAGAAAGAGCTTGAGATTAAGAAGCTTGGTTCATGTGGATGTGGAAACCTTGCTTGTAAGATGGTATGACAAGATAATACTTTAGGAGTACTTATCTTGACAATATATCTTCATAATAGATCTACAAAGACAAAGAACATAAGAGGAATAGACATAGAAGGTCAGTTATACACTGATTATTTAGAGAGAGAATTGTATTAAGAAGTGTGTAGAATCAAGAGAAATGAGTTGGTATTTATAGCCAACAAGTTTACTGTAGGCCGGTTCTTCCGGTGCTGTTGACAGAGGGCACCGGCTTGCAAAACTAAGAGCACCGGCATACAGTAACTGAATAAAGCCTTTTTTATTTTTGATAAATAAGTATGAACTTTGATAGTTTAAAGTGATTAAACATAAGTAATGTATAATCTTGAAGAAGACCTTTTTTTGAAAGAAATAACTTAAAGAAATGTTTATGTGAATATGGTCTTTATGTGAAAAAGACTAGTAGAGTTGTGATTTTTTTTGAAAAGAGTTTGTTGTGAAAATAACTTTGGAGAAAAAGATTATTTACAAGAAGTATATTAGAAAGACTTGTTGATATGATAAGTTTATATGTTATGAGAGAAATGCAAAGAGTAATTAGAGATTAGTTTTAGAGAGTTAGAAAAACTATTGGCTTAGAACAAGTAGATTTAGTTTTTACTTTATAGGTTTATGTTTTGTCTTCGACAAAACAAAAAGAGAGATCGTAAAATATAAATAAACGTTTTTACGGTTTGCTTTGTATTAACATAATGTTTGAAAAGAGAGTAGATATATCCGTACGAATAATCAACATAAACAGAAGAACCATTAGTCATAACAATAGTTCAGAGAAGAGGTAAAGAATATCCATACCTTAGCAAACCTCGACTTCTAGACAAAGTGCAAATTTATTTTCCCATCAATAAATCTACATGCGATACCCGACTACTAATTAATAATGATTGAACTAATTATTTTAGTCTTTAACTTTCTACTCATTTACCCAAGAAGTGATACTGCTCGTTTGGATTAAAACTGAATATAATGAGCACTCAAGAAAGCCATGTTTTTATATTTCTTACGTCAGCTTATTTTTAAACAAGGACTTGGTCAAATATATCTCGTCAACTTTCGTACCGATGGGCCTGCTTATTATATATGTGTATGTTTTAAATATTTTACAGAAGATAAATGAAAGTGAGTATTACGCGTATATTAAAATATCGATACAATCGTCTTAATCTGAAAATGTTGGTCAAACGTAAACTCGTATTGAATAAATATGTCTAGCTTTATAATAAAAAAAGTATAGTAAATTAACTCTCAATACCATCTTCTATGATTTATGAGACTTATAACTCATTCATAGATTTTTTCTAGAAAGGGATTAATCATTAATATGAAAGATATAAATTTAATTTGGAAAACAACTTCTTCTTTTACCAAGCATACTATTACCCATTTTAAGGCTTGTTTCAAATACCATTTAGTTTTGTTTTAAAGAGTGAACGACATGATTAAGTTTTAAGACTCGTTTTGAAACTAATAAACATGTTTCTGGACCACATATATCATGTCCATAATAGTTTTAGTATCTTAATTATATTTGATAATAGTTTCTTAGGCATGGAATTCAAACATTCATCTGACGCACATTATCTAAAGATGAAATATGTACAATTAAAGCTCACGGTTTACCTTTAGAGACTCCAAACCTTGTAGCAATGGATCAAACCATGAGCCAAAAATATGAATTCAAACATCAAGGTCTAATGAAATCAAAAATCAAAGCCCGACACCCAAACTCTAAACTTGGCCAGATGAACACGAAATTCACAGTAAAAAACAGACGAAAAGTCGCCTTAAACCTAATCAACTCTATCAATGCGAGCCATGAAACCAATAATTAAGATTATGCCAACACTTGGAACTCTTTTATACTAACAGCTCGATAGGGCTGTAAACGAACCGGACGAACACGAACGAAGCCTTGTTCATGTTCGTTCATTTAATTTTTTCTAGACAAATAAACGGACACGAACGCTTACACAGATGAATTTTCTTGTTCATGTTCGTTTATTAAGAAAAAGAGTTGTTCATGTTCGTTCATTAAGAAACTAAACGATCGAACATAAATGAACGTAGAAAATAAATATAAAATATTTTCAAATTATGTATAATATTATGTTTTATAAGTGTTGTTTTATTTAAACATACCAGATTTAAAAGTATACAATTAAAAGATGTGATATACGAACATAAACATATAAATGAACATAAACGAACGCCTAATCGGACGTTCACGAACATAAATGAACGAACGTGACTTGTGTTCATGTTCGTTCATTTAACTAAACGAACGAAAAATAATGTTCATGTTCGTTCATTTAATAAATAAACGAACATGAACGAACTTTTTATCGAGCGGTTCATGAAATGTTCACTGAATGTTCAGTTCGTTTACAACCCTACAACTCGATCAAAACTTGCGTCGAACACCAACCGCAACTTTAAACTCGACTCATAAGAATTACAGCCTATTTTCATTATGTGTGGTTGATTTTATATTGTTTGTGAAATGTTCAGAGATTGCAAAAGAATATATATAGTATATAGAGAGGTGCAGGTAACATATATAGAATGATGCATAACTGACGGCTCGAATTAAGGAGGTGTGGAGAAGACGTTTCCTTTTATGACTAATTATGATTTGACCAAGTAATTAAATCCCAATATTTCATTTTATGATAGCTTTCCATTCTCTTTGTAACAGTTGTCAAATTCAAAAGCCAAAAATCTATTTACTATAATTAGTTATTAAAAGCGTCAAACATAACATACTTGTTAATATTTTAGTACTAAAACGTCAAACATAACATATATGTTAATTATTCATTTGTATCAATAAAAATACACACTAAGAATACTAATATTATGCCTAAATTATTTTAGGGGTATTATAAGTATAGACCAACAGCTCCAGGATTCTACCAAAGGAATAATGCAAACCCTTCATATCAAGAGCGAAGACAATCAATGGAAGAATCACTGAGATAGTTTATGAATGAATTAGCAAAAAGACATGAAGAAAACTCCAACCTAATCAAGGAAATTCGAGCTTCCACAAACGCTGCTATCAGAAACCAAGGAGCTTCGATCAAGGCTTTGGAAATTCAAATCGGGCAAATGAGGAAGGTTCTGCAAGAAAGAGAATGTGGAAGTTTACCTAGCTCAACTGAAACAAACCCGAGAGATCATGTCAACTCAATCTTAACTACTGTTGAAACTGATACGACCCTGATACACCGTATAAGATCTACCCAATATGCCGTATCGGCCTAACAGAACAGTAAGCTGATTTTCGAGCCAAGACAAGCGACTATTCCTTTTCCAAGTCGTTTGAAAGATTATTGATGTGATGAGAAGAAGGGATCGTATGGCCTACAATGCTTGGATGCTTATTCAAATAGAGCTAAACGTCTCGATGATTCCCTACCTTAAAAAGAAAAAGACCCAGGAAGTTTCACTTTACATTGCTATATTAATAATATATGTTTTTAAAATGCCCTTGTTGACTTAGGAGCTATCATAAGTGTCATACCTCTCTCGACCCACCTCAATCTAGGATTAGGCGAATTAGCTCATACTAAGTTGACTGTTGAATTAGCAGATAGGACAGTAAAACATCCTAAGGGAATTGTTGAAAATGTACTAGTAGGGATTGGTAACTTTGTTTTCCCCGTAGACTTCATAATTCTAGATATGCCTGAGGATATCAATGTGCCCTTGATCCTTGGAAGACCATTTTTGTCTACCGTCCACGCTAAGATTGATGTGTTTAAAAGAAAGATTACTTTGAGGGTAGGGGAGAGAAAATTATTTTTAAAAGTGTTAAACCTGCTAGTAGTTTAATTAAAGGGTCTACATGTTAAGCTTAAGAGAAAGAATGGACCTCCATTTAGAAGTTAGGCTGATGGGAGAAACTTTAATCGTGAATAGATCATTTGACCCATTATTTGGAGATTATATTGAATTGAACGATATGGAATGAGCCATTTGAGCTTAGAAGAAATCGAGTCGATGATTTAGAACCCACCGTTGAGGAAGGTGAGGTTGTTAATGAGCCTATGATAGATATAGTCAAAAATAGGTGTGATTTCATTGGTGGATTGGATGATTACCCTAGTAATTGTGACTTTGATAGGAGAATCCATATCGACTGTGCCTACAACTTAATGTTTTCGTGCATGATGGGTTTTGAGTATGTACACGCTATTTTCCTCCCAATTTTGCCTATTAATGTGATGTCTAAAAAGTTTTATAACTCGATAATGAAAGACAACATTGAATTCAAAGGGAGGAAAGATTAGGAAACTTCATTAATGCACCTATTTTTATTAGAAAATTTTATGTTATTACTAATTTTACAGTTGTGGAAGATATGGATCCTTATTTTGATGAAGGAATGGGAGATGTGATAGTTGGAGAACCTTTTTGCAAGGCTTCGTGTGTGGAAGCCAGAAGGTTTGATGGAATCATAACCATTCACGATGAAGATGGTAGTGTAACTTACCAAATGGTGCGGTCAAACCCGAGGTTCAAACACCTCACTAATGAAAAATGCAATAAGAACCCGCCATTACCCTAGTAATTGTGACTTTGATAGGACCCGAATTTATTCTAGATGTAAAGGTTGAAGAATGGCTCACATGCGGGCACATAAGCGTGCATGAGATGGAATGAAGAGCCTAAAGAAAAGTCTAACTTAAAGACTTCGCTGTAAAGAAAGTGCTTCCCGGGAGACAACCCAAACTGTTTTTTAATTTGTTTTATCGAGTCTGTCTTTTCAGACATTAATACGGCGTATCCGCTCCATATTATACGATGTATTGAATGTCTAGATGTTTTCCAGTTTTAATTTCTCTGCATTTAAAACATTATTGTCAGTTTTGTCTATACGACGTATTCATTATATGATACGGCGTATTTGGCAGACTGGCCCGTACTCATATAATTTCTATAGGTTTCAATACAGCGTATCCTGGTTTTGGGATACGGCGTATTGACTTCCTGTACAGTTTTTAGTTTTATTTATTTTATTAGCCGTATAATACCCGAGATAGCTTTGCATGGTTTTCTTATATCTTACACAGGACTTCAATGAAAAGAAATCGACAACGTTGGTGGAGTATCTATAATTTGGAATCTTATGTGTTGTAGTCATACTGGAATTCAGACGCATTTACAACACACATTCTTGCTCATAAACTTAACTTTGAGAATCATACCGAGCAAATATCAGGGGAGTTTCTCGTTCTAATTATTTTATTTCCCGTTTTTAACTATTATGTTTATACAACAAGGGCGTTGTATAATTTAAGTGGGGGATGAGAATTAGAATGCTACTTGTCTTATTTTTCACATTAATATGCTTAAATTATGCTTAAATTTAAAAAAATTCAAGCATACTTTTGTGAAATTACTGGTTACATAATCTATACACAAATCCCTTATTAGATATTATGAGGATTCAACCTTATCTGTTTATGAATATTTACCAAAATCCCACAAAAATATGAGTGTGTCGGTGATGTTGTAGACTTTAGAACTTGGCTTGATATATCTATTCGAGACCACAATAATGAGTACTATGGATTTAGATGGAGTAACTTGTTTAAATTAGTAAATTTTTAGGATTACACCCTATATGTTGTGTGTAGAAATCAAAGAGGGAAAATAACAATTATATTATCAGATTTAACTAACTAATTACAATACAAATACATTATATAGAAAACAAATAAACCTAACGCTAAAGCTAAACGGGCCTAAACAAGTGGGTTGGGCCAATGGGCCTTTATTAACTAACATCCTCTCTCAAACTCCCAATGCTTCATTGAGATTTTGACAAGAAAACTTCAAAATCAAACGGACAAAATCAGACAGACAGCAGCATAGAGATTTGAACAGAGGTAGATGAAGAGCAGCATACAACAGACATATGCGGATTTAGCAGAAAGGTCCAAACAAAGGTAGATGAAGAGCATATCAGTCAGGTGCATAGCACAAAATCACATAAATACGAAGATGAACGAGAGCATAACAGGCAAACAGGTAGACATCAGACAGATTAGGCAGGTGCATAGCATATAATCACATAAATACGGAGATGAACGAGAGCAAAACAGGTAGACATCAATAGATTCAGACAGACAGCAGACAAGCATACAAAACCAACCAAACAATATCCGATGCAGAACGAGGCAAAACCAGACGAAGACAAAACCAGACGAATGCAGAGCCAAATAAAACCAGATGAAATCAGATAGATACAGAGCCAGACGTAACAAAATGCAGAACCAGGCGGTCAGGCAAAACCAGGCAGAACCAAAATATGTTTTTGATGCCGAGATGTTACACATAACTACTAACATCACCATCACCATCACCAAAACTAATCCAAAACCAAACTAGCCAACAATAATTCCTTACTAACCGATGAAACACTCATACCACCATTAATACCAATATTAGTACTAATGCAAATTCCAATACCAGAATGTTTAAACATTGAATAAGACAAAAAATCATCCAATAAATCCGAATCAAATAACTAGACGATAACAAGTGATATGCATCGCAAACTAAAGCACACAAAGACTTCCAATATTAAATTCACTCACAAATAATAATACTCCTATGTTGACCATAATTGATATGCACCAGATCCAAACTTATTAACCAACCATCCCATTATCTCTTATTTCTTATGAATTAACCAATAGAATGAATTCTTCTTTGAATTTATTATTAATAAATTACTAACAGTATACAGTGAGCAACAATATTATCTGATCAGACGAATTAATTCAGACGGCTACAAAAAAAATAGCAAACATCAGAACCAAGACCAAATGATTTTTTTTCTTCTTCATCTTCAACCAAGCTTTTGATACCATGTAGAAATCAAAGAGGGAAAATGACAATTATATTATCAGATTCAACTAACTAACTACAATACAAAGACATTATATAGAAAACAAATAAACCGAACCCTACAGCTAAACGAGCATAAACAAGTGGGCCAAGCCAATGGGCCTTTATTAACTAACATTGTGTTATTAACTAACCACACCAGTTAGTTAACCCCCGTATAAACCCTTTGTTTACTCTCTCTTTCAGAGTAAGATTCTCCTAGAAAAACATGTTTAAGCATTCCTGTTTTCACCAACTATTTGTTTCGTTACAACTTAGTCTATCCTGTTAGATTAAGTCCATTTATCAATTGCTAGTTGCTTTAGTGTAAAGTATGTATTTCCTATGTCTTGTGTCATTTTCTATCTCTGGTATGGTTGAGAAATTGCACATTGCAATGGGAATGTAAAAGTAGTTAAACTCATGTATCTTTACTACTTTCATAATTATTGGTATATCTGAGTACAAAGAATTTTGGAAAAAATTATCCGGAGTTACTATGATCGTGAAGATGGTGAAATTACACTGAGATTATTAGTGTATCATTTATAAAAAAGAAGAAGAAAGATAGTCGGTTCGTTAAAGTTTAAACCGATGGTATTATTTGAAAGATCGATTATTCGTTGATACGTGTTATAAATCAACGATGTAAAGTTTTGTATAAAGTGGTAGATATCGCCACTTATTTATGTAAAAGTATGTATAGTATAGATGATTGGGAAGTTGACCGTTACGTGAATGCCAACTAAGGTTGTTTTTGTTAATCTATGGCCAAAGACGTTTGTGTGAATATTTCTGTGTCTTTATCATGGGAGCGGTCGAGAAAGTATCTAGCAACTTGTACCTTATTTATTTGGACTTAGTCTATTTGTTTTGTAACTTTTTATTTAACAACAATGATTTCCCTTTCCTAATTCCTAACCCTTAGGTTTTACTTGAATGAGGATGCGAGCAATCACATATGTCTATTCTGTCGTTACGGCAATGTATGTGTGATTTTGTCCGCCTTGTTGGTTTATTACTTTTGGAGAAAGGAATAGAAGATCCATACCCTATATCACTCTTCGTCCTAACCCTTAGTTTTACTCGAGTGAGGGAATTGAATGCAATCATGTATGTCTATTCCATTTTTATAGATGTGTATATGTAGTTTGTCGCCCTTGCTGGTTTACGACTTTTGGAAAAGACTATTAGTCCTATTCTTTAGCTTATTCGAGTCAAGGTTCGAATTCAGTCATATGTGTCTATCCCATCGTTATGGGTGTGTATGTGTGATTTTGTCACCTTTTCTGGAATATTGGTATCGATAGAGATTAGAAAGAGTGATCAAACCCTTTAAGCCTTTTTAACCCAATTTACTTTTATAAACTTGCTACTCCTTAGCTTTAGTGGTGGAGATGTGTATCCTTGCCAAGCTTATGATAGAATACTCGTCATGACCGATCAATTGAGCGAATTAGTTACATCTTACCACATAGATTAGTCGAGTGATTTGCGTGTTTTCATCTTTTTATTTCATGAGGTGTTTGGTTGTGTACTTGTAATTGAACGAATAAATGCTTAACGGAAAAATCCATTGGGATACATTTTCATAAACTTCTAAAGGCTACTTGAGGATAAGTAGGATTTAAGTGGGGGGATATTTGATGACATCAAATAACGTTACTTTTATAGCATTATTTATCCCATTTAAATTACCCATTTTATATAATTATTGCAAGAATTGACACTTAATCATTTATATTTGAGATTTGTAGTAATTATGGAGTACTTTGTGAGGATTAGCTAAAAGGCATGCATTCTGGAGCTTAAACGAAGAAGGCTGAAGAATATTGTTCTGACATTCTATACGCCATATCCATTAAGGAAGATACAATGTATCTGTGCCTGCACTTCACAAGAAACCATGAAGAATAAAGACCTATACGTCGTATCTAGGAGCTCTAATACGCCGTATCCAAGATATAGTAATTAAATACTCTGGAAGATATTGAACATGGTCCCTACTCCCAGAAACCCCCAATAGGCCGTATTGACTTCAACCAATATGGCGTATCGACCAAATTCCAGACACTATACATAGAAAACCTAAAAACGAGTTTTAGGTGTGCTTGATCATATTTTCGACACCCTAAGCACAAAAGTTGATTTTCAAAAGATAAGAAGAGAAGAAGAGGTCAAGCAAAGCTACTAATTCCATAGGAAACACTTTGTAATCACCTATACTCTTATAATCGTTCGATTTTTGGTATCATTTGATGACATCAAATATTTGATACTTTTTAGGGTCAAAATCCCTATGAAAATGCTTGCAAATATCTTATAAATACCTGAATATGATACTTAATCACTTATTTTGTTGTTTTCAGGAAAAGCGTAAGCATTTGGCAAGAAACGCGAGAATTAGACAATAAATAACATAATAAACAAGGCATTGGAGTTTAATGACGCTTCTACAAAAGAATAATATATGTGAAGCTATCCATTTATGATTTGGAGTTACTATGAAAGGCTCGTGAAAGAATTATGTGAAGAAACGAAGCCGAAGAAGAAATGCTCCTGAGATATCTCAGGAAATGTGCTCTGGTATTTTGACCATAACTTCTTCATACTAACTCCTTTGAAGTCGATTCAAGTGGCCATGGAAAGAGAAAAGTGATATTTACAACTTTCATGATTTGGGGTTAAAGCCGGATCACAACTGAAGAGCCACAATTTTGCAATAAATACAATGTTGCTGAAGAGATTACGCCATAACCACTTATGTTACGCCATAACCACTTATGTTACGCCATAACCATTTACGTTACGCCATAAAAATTTATGTTACGCCATAACCACTTACGTTACGTCATAACCACTTACGTTATGCCATAACCAATTTAGTTACGTCATAAACACATATGTTACGCCGTAAACCTTCCATTTGGTTACGCCGTAAAGTCCATTTTGCCTATATTTTGGAAAGTCTACATTAGTAAGGTTCTGGCGTAAACCAACAAATCAGTTACGCCGTAAACCACCAGAAACCTATAAATAGAGGCCAAATTCAGCCTCATTTGGCATCCATTCTCCCTCCCATCTAAGGGGACGACTGAGACATCATCCCAGGT
>BQNB010176921.1:0-13015 GCA_026074375.1 Tanacetum coccineum
AATCTCAATAGACAAATCTCAATAGACAAATCTCAATAGACAAATCTCAATAGACAAAACTCAATAGACAAATCTCAATAGACAAATCTCAAGTTATGTTGAGATTTGCTATATAAAGGTTCTTCAATGAGGCAAAATACAGTAGCAAATCTCAACTTGTAGACAAAACTCAATAGCAAAACGCATATCACTTTCAACCAAGTATACCCGTCGTTATCGTACCAGTTTGTCTCTATTCTACAAATGGAAAATAACCAAAATGCAACAATGAGATCTAGGCAAAACGCAGCCAAGAATTACCCTTTAATACACAAATCGCAACCAAGAACAACTCTTGTATACATAAAACGCAGCCAAGAAAATCTTCAAACTTTCGAGTAAGCCACCAAATAAGCTGTAGAACCTCAATAAACGATACAAGGGCTTGTTCTAAACACTAAAGTACCAACCTTTACCAACGTTAACCACAAACAAAGATCAAACTGTGAAGTTTCTTGCTTTTCTATTCGAACCAAAAAAAACAAAAACAAAAACAACAAAGCTACGAATTTGATCCAAACAATCACTAGGTAACCATGAGCTCTTGATACCACATGTTAGCCTTATCAATTTCACAACACAATCACTAGAAACAAAGAGAATGAGACGTGTAGTTTTAGAGAGAGAAGAGAGTTTAGAGAGAGAAATAAAACAAAACAAAAAGGGTTAGATTACTTTGAAAGAAAAGTGACCAACACCCTCTCCACACTTGGAGAGGGGTATATATAGTTCTACAAACACCATGGACCGGCCCAGTGTTCTATAATGGGCTTCCTGGGCCGGCTTGATACCTAACGGGCTTTAAAGCCCGTAACTAGGCCCTATTAAGTTCTAGAATTCCCGTACACTCTAATTAATCTATTACAAGGTTCGGGTATGTTAAATGACCATCACTTCAATATTACAATAGATATTTCTAGGTCTAACAAAAAATATATTAATCGGATTCAATAAACAAATAAAATTACATAACATTACATAGGAACTAAAGAGACTTAAACCTTAAATGTTAAACGAGCCTAAATCCAATAGGCTTGTGGGCCTTTATTATCTAACAGGTTGTGCACTTGGCTACAACATGGTTGGTGGTCATACTCATGATATGAATGGCATCATTCATAATCACGTTGGTGATATTGTAGTGAACAACATGGTTGGTCATGCTAAGAAATTTAGTACAATAAAAAAACATGGTACCAAACTTAGTAAAATCGACTATGTCCTTGTCTCACACCTTTTTTTTGTGAGACATGTTAATATAACATTTGAGAAGTACGTGGTTACACTTATTCTATATGTATACTCGTAATTCATAAAATTCCAAATTTTGGTAAGTCACCACATTACAACTGTTTTTTTAATAAAAAATCACACAACAAGTGGCGGGATTTCAGCATACAAATTTGAGCGGCGATCCGATACATACTCTCACATCGTCACGGGATCATCTTCATATTCATCAATGCATTTCTAAACTAATTTCCTCTTTTACACATTTCTTATTTGTTTAATACATGTTGATTATTATGTGATATATATCAAACGTACGTGTCAACTTTTTTGCATGTGAGTTTTCATAGTTTCATGATGTTGTTGATCGTTTAATTTTTTCTTATTTAATAATTGTGGAAGCTTATATGATTAGAGATTGATTGAAAATGGATAAGAAGAAATATCCAATTGGCGCAGAGCATTATGAGTTGTATGAGGAGATAGGACAAGGTGGTAATGCAACGGTTTTTCGAGCTAAGTGTCTTGATAATAATGAGACTGTTGCTATCAAAGTTCTTGATTTCGAACAAGGAAATTGCGACTTGGTAAATTTCGAGTTTTGTTTCTTTCTATCTGTTATGTTTTTGTCCTGTCATTGATATGTTTGTGTTTATATATTGCAACAAATAAACATGTATTGCTTTCACAGAATTTGTGTTTTTATATGGCTTTCGCCAATATCATGGAGAGACTTGACTAATCTCAGTAAAAGGTCAAAAATATGCCTTCATATAGTCATTCAATTTCAAACAACCAATTGGATTATTTGGCGGTATAGAAATCGGTTATGTTTTGATTAAAGCCTCCTCAAAAAGACATCTTAGAAGAAGAAATCTTTCTTATTCTTGGATTAGACATAGGCTTAATAAATCAATTCCGTTATGGACTGATTTATTCAAAATCCAAGGATGGCTTGTAATCTCTTATTGTAACTTGTTGTTCCTCTTTTCTCTAGCGTCTTGCTAGTGTCTCTTAAAAAAATCCCGTTAAAAAAAATATATATGATCAAGAAAATTAAATTTGCCAAATCATAAGTTTCAATGGTTAGGTTCATTGCTGCTATGTAAAACGTTAATGCTCTCTAGTTATAACTACGATTAATGTATTTGTAAGAACAGATATAGCTTTAAGGGTGGTCAGATTTCTGGCTGATTGCGTTCTACAATATATCAAATGATAAGTTTGTCCCGTAAATAACAATAGTTTTAGTGTCGTTGTAATATCTAGGATCGTTGTAGTTTTAGTTCAGAACAATGTAACTTTTTAGTTATTTGCACTTCAAACAACTAGCAATTACAGTATCTATCATGTATTGTATTGGAAGCACACAAAATTTATGATGATCTTTGCTGCTTAATTTATTATGTTTTCAGAATAATGTATCACGTGAGGCTCAGATAATGATCCTGGTTGACCATCCAAACGTACTTAAATCACACTGTTCCTTCGTAAATGACCATAATCTATGGGTTGTAATGCCTTTTATGGCTGGTGGCTCTTGCCTTCATATGTTGAAGGCTTTCCATCCTGAGGGTTTTGAAGAAGTTATTATTGCAACGATACTTCGAGAGACATTAAAGGCATTGGACTATCTTCACCATCATGGGCATATCCATCGAGATATCAAAGTGAGTTTTGATTCCTGTATTATTCTAAAGTTCCAAGATTTGCTATAAACCCATAATTTTTCACATAGCTGTGTATTTGTTCTGTATTACAAATATAGTTACAACTAAGTGACTACAGATTTTGCATACTGGTGATCATGTGTTGTATTTGTCGAAAACAATTGCTTGCGCTTTTGTTTAAAATACCCTTTTTTTGGTCTTTCATCCTTTTTTGTTGGAATGTTATTTTAATATAAATCAGTTTTGGCTGTGTGCATAGGCTGGAAACATTCTTATTAGTGACCACGGTGCAATAAAGCTAGGTGATTTTGGTGTTTCTGCTTGCTTATTTGATTCTGGTGACAGACAACGTGCAAGGAATACATTTGTTGGGACGCCATGCTGGTACTATTTCTTCTGAGTTACTAATTCTCATAAAATGTGCTATATCAAATAATTAAAAAATCAACTCACTGAGGCTTTACGTTTTTGTAAGGATGGCGCCTGAGGTAATGGAGCAATTGCATGGATATGACTTCAAGTTAGTACTTTTTTACCACATCAGTTGATAAGTTTTTATGCAACTGAACATGTGTTATATTAGTACTCTCCGAAGACCAAAATAATGAAGCAACTATAAACTAGAGTATGTTGAAAAGAGGTTGGTAAGTTTTCTGATTGAAAATTGCTGCAGGGCTGATATATGGTCTTTCGGTATTACAGCGTTGGAGCTTGCTCATGGTCATGCTCCTTTTTCTAAATATCCCCCAATGAAGGTGGGGTTAAATTGCCTGTATCTAGTTTGGTGTATTGGGAATATAATGTTTTTAAGGTATAAAGTGTAGGGGATTCTGGTGTTCACGTAACATGATACATGTGCACCAGCATCTTCCCTACCTTTTTAGCCTTAAGCTCCATTTTTACATGATTCTAGCCTATATTTACATATGAATCTTTACGAAGTAATATACTTTTATCTTTGTAGGTTTTGCTAATGACCTTGCAAAACGCACCTCCTGGTCTTGATTTAGAGAGGGACAAGAAGTTCTCCAAGGTAACATGTTTTATTTTAACCAACTTGTAAATATGGCATTGGACACTCATCCTCTTTTGTCTTCTGTCTAAAGTCTTTTAAGCAAATGATTGCAAGTTGTCTGGTCAAAGATCCTTCCAAACGTCCTACTGCAAAGAAACTTTTGAAGCATTATTTCTTCAGACAAGCTAGATCAAATGATTATATAGTACGTAAGCTTTTGGAAGGACTCCCAACAATTGGTGATCGCCTTGAGGCAATCAAGGTTGGTCTATTAGGTTTCCCTGAATTTAGTTTGGGTTCATCCAAGTCGTTTACATTATTTGCTCTCCATTTACTGTGTTAATAAGCAGAGCCGTCTCATGCATTCCGGTGGCCCTGTGCTATGATTAAAAAGCGGCCCTATAAACACCAATAATTGGATTTATTAAAGAAGAAGTATTAGTACAATGAACAATCTTATGAAGTGGTCAGGTGCATGTTTTGACGTAGCTTAGTTATTGCTTAAGAACAAAAGGCATCATCGTATAACATTAGTGTTTGTATTTCATTTGTTATTGGTGTCCCGTATTACCGTATTGATGACTAAATTAGATAACTAACATTCTCAAATTGACATAGTTTAGATTAAATACACAATCCTAGAATATACCTTAATTTTTAAACAATTAAACCGCTAATGAATGAAAAGAGATTGAACAAACATTGAACAGTTAAAAAGATATTTGCAAAAGTCACCAGATATATTAAAAAATACATCAATTTAGAAATGAAAACTGAAAAGGATAAGATAGTTTGTTTTGAAGTGGCTTTTTTATAACAAATAATAACCTGGCTACACAGCTATTTTGAGGCCTTACATATCAGGAGGCCCTGTGCACTTGCACTTGTTGCACACCCTTGGGCCAGCCCTGTTAATAAGCTCTGCTTTTTTTGGTAATAATAGAGGAAAGAGGAAGACATGCTTGCTCAAAAGAAAATTCCCGATGGACAGAAAGAGGAGATATCTCAGGTAAAGTTTTGCATAGCATTGCATCAAAATGTTCAGTTTAGTGAAATAATTTACATAGCATTGCATCAAAATGTAAGCATGTTACATACTATGAGAAAAATGGCGAAAGTATGTTACATTCTTGTGCCATGCTTTTTTCTCTCGAATGTAATGAAGCATATCTTTAGTTAGCTTCCAATTCGTAATTGTGTTTTGTAACTTGCATCCAGAATGAATATAAAAGAGGGATCAGCTGTTGGAACTTTGACCTTGAAGACGTGAAGGCACAAGCTTCCTTGGTATAACATCTTAAATTTAAGTTATTAACATATGAACCTTTTTAAAATGGTAACAGTCACCCTATGCGCTAAGGTTCATCAGTGACATTATTTTTCATGTAACAAAAGATCCAGGATGAGGACGTTGTAACTGATAAATATCAGCTGGGGAGCATGAATTCTTTCCCCGGGGGTATTTTAACTGAGAAGAAGCTTCTGCATCAACTGTCTTCGTTGAGTGAAACTTCGGAATCTGCTGAAAATGTATGTCATTACCATTTTGACAATAATTAATGAGATCTACTTTTTCGCTATGAAGTAATGATTTTGTACAAAACCTTGTAGGAAGGAGCTGCTCCATCTAGCTACTCTGCTATGGGTTTCTCCTTGTATGTCAGCTTAAGTTTTATTGCACCATTTTACCAAAGATCATGATGTATATGGCACTTTTGACCCGTTTACTAATGAAGGGGTGATTTAGGTTACGGTTTATACCGTACGCGTCAAATAACAAGATTTAGGTTACGGTTTATACCATAGGTGTCATAAGTTTGTCAAACAGGTTCATGTTATAGTAGTAAAGAAAACAACTTTGTTATCATATCTTGCGTTTTCAACCATTAGCTATATATATAAAAAGGAAAATTTGCCAATAAAACTTTTATCATAGCCGTTTAATGTCGAAAAATATTGCATGTATTTTTTTCAAATGGATTTTTCCATTCTACTTTATGAGCAAAGATATTACAAAACATTGGAAACTCAGTTATTTTTAGGTACCTTTTTTGACAAACTTACGATAGACATTTGAACACAAAAGTGAATGCAGCTCAACCCGTATAAAAAACAACCTGTTCCAGTTAAACCCGTCCTGACCAGTTACCCAACTTACTTATTGCTCCACCTCTGATGTATATCTTCTCTATACAGTTGATTATTAGGGGTTTCTTAGATTGATTTATATGTGATGTTATTGCATCTAGTGTAAGCTTATATGTCATTTATTATCGTATCATCCTATATTGTGATTTTATTCTTCTGATATATCCAGAGGAAAATGTGAGAGATCTGAGGATGAATTAAGCATTTCTAGTTCTACCAACGGACACATAGTGTCACAGACTTCTTCTCCTCGTGCTGATAGTTTTGGTGAGTTTGATCTTCCTGGAAAACGCCACATGGTTGATGGCATTCCTCATCATCATCATCACCACCACAGAGCAGCTTCTTCTGGCTGCATTCCTTCGTTTGATAGGTATAAAAATCACATAAATGATACCAAAAGTACTCTGTTTGTATGTTTCATCAACAGTGTCGTGTGGGTGGCAAAATGTGTGCGTTTGGGTAATGGGTTAAAACATGGAGGGTCGACCAGAAACACTTTTTGTCCAGAATTTAAAACTTCTATGTATGAATAGTATTTAGTAATGCATATGTGATTATTATTATTTTTTTTATTTTAATAATGATATACATATAACAGTTTAGAAGGCTTTATGCATGGGCGACTTTCAATCTTTCAATTCGATGACAAATTTAAATGACAAGTTAAAGATATAAGATAACCTGAACCAACCCATTAGTAAATAGGCTTGGTGTGTTGACATAAAGTTGATAAAAGAATTCCCGAGAGTTGGAAATAGGCTATCTACATCCCCTCCTTTTAACTAGTAACTAGGTGTGGCGTGTTGACATGTTAATGGTACCAGATTGCTTCATGGAATACTCATACGTTATACATCAATAACAAATTTTGAAATGATCATCTTCCCAGAGTCCTAAGCTGCAATGGATCCCGATCACTTCACATAGATGATTTTGTGACTGATGCTATGTCTAAAGCTTCTATAGGTGAGTGGTAACATTGATCAATTACTATACGAAACTGTCATTTTATCTTATATAATTGTTAGGGAGAGTAGTTACGTGTATTAACTATACAAATGAAACAGCAAGTGGTGTTCAACAGAAGGGACGTTTTAAGGTTACCTCCGAGGGTGTTGACTTAGATAAGGTAATAAGGTTGTTTTATATTTGAGGTTTTCAATTTTGTTTGGATTAAAATAGCATCACCTTTTTTTCAGGGAGCTGTACCTCTTCCTGTAATGCATAAGAGTCATAGTATGCAGGTTCGTATATATTCTCCTTATTCACCTTACAAAACATCCCAATCTCAGTGTATCACTAAATTATTTTAGACCGACTCGCTAAATGATGGTGTCTGTAGGTAATAAGCCACAGCTTCATTGGTCATCCATCATTGCCAGTTGATACTACTCCTGCCGCACAAAATCATATTCCATTGCCTGCTCTCCAGTTTATTTTGCAGACAAATACTCTTCAAAGGGTATGTAACATATATACACCCATGCTTTTTCTAATTACCGTCTTCCATTTTTTGAGATATTTAAGTATAAGAATGGTTTTACAGGATTGCATTTTGAGTCTAATGAAGGCAAACTCGACCATTGATTCTACAGGTTGGAGGGATCAACATATATGAATATCTTTTAGATCTTATTTAGCTTCATTAACTCTTTTTTTCCTTGTGTATTTCAGCTAATTTAAGTATAGATGGAGCAAACACATCAATACACATTCCTGCAATTGATAAATCCGTGGTACGTACCCGTGCAAGTTCAATTTTTTTATTGCTTGACTGGCGGGTTGGGGACTTGGGTCACAGGTCAAAACATGTCAAAATGGGTCTGGCTGAGTTGGGCTCACCCTCATGGCCACAAGCACTTATTTATTTATCTAAAAAGTTATGCAAGTAGTAATAATAATAATTATTGTCTTAGTTATGATCACAAAAACAGCACTTACAGTAATAATCTAAATATATTTTAATAAATAAATAGTAGAGCTTTGATAATATACTATTCTCATTGGCAGCACGATCCAAACAGCATCAGGGAAAAGGAATTACTTAATGAAATAACTTATTTACAGTGGAGGTATGCACTTGTTCACGACCACCTATTTATATCTATTTTGCAACTAAATAATCAATATAATGTTCTGTCTTCCTATGTAGACTTGCATCAGCACAAGAGGAGCTCCATAAATGCCGAACTGAGGGTCCCCAGGTTAGTCTAACTAGTTAGTGTGTCGAATATAATTAGAAAGATGATATATCGTCAATATGTCTAATTTCTTATAAAATAATTCAGGAGGTTTAAGGGATTAAAAAATACACTTTAGGCGACTTATAACTTATATGACCTCCGTTTGACCCGTTTACATATTCCTTTTCAGCTAATTCTTTTGGACAAATTGTTTAGAAATGTAGTAAACTTACCACTTTTTGTAATGTTGTGTAGCTATCTTTTTTTTTGCTATTAAATGACCAAACTTTTAAATTCCGTCTATTGTATGTAGTGGGTGACCATTTTACCCCTATGTTGTTTAACCAACCTGTTAACCATGAAGGGTAAATTGGTCATTACATGTGGGCAAGATACATACAATAGACGGAATTTAAAAGTTTGGTCATTTAATAGAAAAAAAACAAGATAGCTACACAGAATTACAAAAAAGTGGTTAGTTTACTACATTTCTAAGCAATTTGCCCAATTCTTTTTTATCAATTCATAACCCGGATCGACCCGTTTATAAGTAAATGGATCAAAATTAAGGCATCTCATTCTATTATATGTTTTTCAAAGTATCAAGTTGTAAAATGTCATTTGCAGGTATGAATTTTATTATTATACCTTCAGGTAACACCCATGTCAGAAGCGGAGACGTTTTTAACCCCAAGATCATCACCTGAATAAAAAGGTCAAGTAGTGTAGGTGTTCATGTATGTGTAGTATTTTGCTGCTGAGGGTTGAGTCATACTTGTAGGGGGTAAAGGCTAATCCCACCCACAACCCACCCTTATATTTAGGTGTTTGTTTTAACTAGAATGTGTATAAAATTATTGTGATCACTGACCTGCACTTGTACATGAAGTACCTTGTATGTATTTTGACATTAAATTGAATCTACATAATCTACCTTACTTGTTAACTTAACCATGTGACCTATGTTTTCTTCAAACTTCAAATCGATGTTTAGGTTCATTAAGTTTAGTGTACAAACTGCAAAAGTGTGGTATGGGTGGGTTGGGTTACGGGTCAAAGTTATCATGTTGACTGGTAAACACTTTTTGGTCCATTTATCAACATATTTATAAGTAGCTGATGTGTTCAGTATAATTGGATACAATAGTTTCATAACGCAATCTAGAACTTTGAGTATGCTAGTATACTTCTAACTTGATTGACCTATTCGACCCATTTGTGCCTGGTTCATCTTTTAGCAAATAACTTTTATTTAATTTGTTCGAGATATACCACAACCCAAATAAACCACTTCTTAGGTTGTGGGTATGAGCTTAACTGCACAAATGCACAGATATAAACAACCATTTATTTGTGTCAAGAGGATGTTTTGATTGTACATAATGCATATCATAAATAACACAATTACGAAGAATTTTAGTGTCAAATCTCTATACGAAAGAGATGGAAAATATAACCTTTTACGAAATACTAATTGCTGAGTTCAAGAAATCTTCTTGCCATAGGATGCTTAGCATTGGATAGCTGCTCGGAACTCAGAACTTCAACAATCTCACCGCCCACAAGAAGACAAACAACATCAGCAATCCTTTGAATTTGTTTAATGCTGTGAGAGACCATAGCAATAGTCAACCCTCTACTCTTTAACTTCACCAACACGTCTTCTATGTTCTGTGTTGATATTGGATCCAACGCACTTGTTGGTTCATCTAATAACAAAACCTGTAGATGTCAACAAGATTAACTTTAATTAGGTCTTTAGATGCCATCTTCTGAATTATCGCAACAAGTAACTAGAGTTATGTAGTCTCACATATCTCCACAATGGTTTTTTTTTATAATTGCATTTTACATGTATCTGCAAACCTTGCTATTTTGACCCTCAATACATAAAAAAGCTTAATTCATAACCATTTTTTACTTAAAAGAATTACTCTGATTGTTGATATTTTAGCCGGGCATCCAAAAACATGATATTGTAATCCATAAACCACATTTTTTCATAAAAAAGAAAACTATGCCATCAAATAAATCCCACTTGTGCACAGGTTAAAACTATCTTATGACATAGAAGGATAAGCTTTAAAACTGAACCAAATAATTTTACACAAGGATTAAACTGAAATGAAGTAGTTAACCTCTGGCTCGTTGGCTAATGTTCTAGCAAGTGCAACTCTTTGAGCTTGACCAACCGATAGTTCACTGCCTGCTTTATTGAAGAAAGAGGCATCAAGATCAGCAAAAGTCAGCAACTTGTACACTTCTTCGTCTCTTAGTTTCTTTCCTTTCAATTGTGGCCCATATCTTATGTTGTCTGCAACTGTACCTGTTAATAATGGTTCACGAGATTGACTTGTTAAAAAAGCATCCCATTTTCGTTAGCATGTGTCTTGAAAGTTACTATTGCGGCTCGAATAATTATAATAGGATGATTAGTTGATTAAAACTAAAAACTCAAAATTTATCTTTTTCTTATATTAATTTAATCCAAATCTCGCTATACTGGCCATAAATAATCACAAATTATAAGATTTTATAACCATAATCACTTTTTTAAAACACTAAAATTGACATGGTCTTTGGACTTTCGATGTACACTTTGATCCAAGGTTGGATTAATTAACCACCAGAAAGCAGAAACTGATTTTTGTCCCATGAAATCACGTTAATCTGATCACAACTTCAAAAATACACATCCATAAACCCCCTCAACCAGTTTATAGGTATGTCCGAACACCTGCTAAAGAACTAACCAGAAAAGGGCTCAGAAACACTTAGAATCTAATACTAAGCTAACACCAATGCACAAACGATAGTGTTGAGCATATTTTGAGTGTTTATATATGATTAACCAAAAGTGGACCGAAACTATGTGTTTTGGACCAAAACCAAACTTTTTTTTATTTTTGGACCAAAAGTGAGAAAATGCAACAAACCACAGGGACCAAAAATGTACTTAACTCATATGATTATTATATACGAGTTTACATCAAACAATCAGAATCAGTAAAGTTCCACTTGCTTCTCAACTGATTATTAGACTCGTATATAATTAAATGATAAGCTACTTTATATGTCACCCGTCCATCTGGTTTCGTTTACACAAAATCCTCCAAAAATAGGCTCGATGGCAAAGATAACCTAAATTTCTGTCAAAAGCTCAACACACAGAAGATTTGCTATAAACGAAACTGGATATACACTTGGGTGTTATATACTCGTTTTACCAGTTATCGACCTTAACAAGAAAAGTTAAATACTTGACTTATAATCTTACATCCTTATACCTTATGTGTAAGTTTTACTTCACAAACCATAAAAACTAAAAAGTAACAATAATTTACCTTCAAACAAAACAGGAAGCTGAAACAACATCCCGACTTTTCTCCTCAGCTCAAGAACATCAACACCAGTTACATCTTTCCCATCCATAAAAACCGTCCCAGAAGACGGTTCCCATAACCGATTTAACGCTCTCAAAAGCGTTGACTTACCGCTGCCACTCGGTCCAATGATCCCCATGATCTTACCTCTAGGTATCTCCAAGTTCACGTTTTGAAGAACTGTAACACCTTTATCTAATGTTCTAGTCAAACCCTTTACTTCAATCTTGGTTTCTGATCCATTAATTCCGTTTTCGGGTACGTTGAATGCTAGTAAATGTTCCTGCACACTGTCTGTTTGATAAAATGCCACAACCAAATTTTGTGATCAGTAATTCAACAAACTTATCATGATGCCCAAAAAAAACATAAATGGGTTTTTGTTAACTTAAAGAAATATGTGGATTAGAAGTGTTTTTGGTTATGCCAACTATGACTAGTGGGGTTTGAACACTAAACCTCTTGTGAGGAGATAAAATGCTACAACCAAAATAAGTGATTAATGATATAATGAAGTGATCATGAAATGGGTTTGTGTTAAAATGAGTAAATATTTGGATAAAAAGTGTTTTTACCTTGGAAATTGTCCATGGGAACTAGGTTGACTGTTGTGATCAGAAACAGACACGGATGTTATGTACTTATGTAGATGAGCAAAAGGCCTTCCTCAGATAACAGATGTAGGTAGATACAAATTGTTTTGTAAGATATGACCTGTTCTACTGTTTTGTACTTGTGTTTGTTGTCTGAGTGGGGATGAGGGCGGAGCCCAACTTTGGTTCGAGGGGCACACTTTAATATTTTTTAATAACTACATTACAAAATGATTCTTAGGAGGGGCAAATTACGAAAAAAATCAAATATTTTTAAAATTTTACACTATAATTTTTTTCGCTAGGGGGCACTTGCCCCTTGGGCCCCCCTTTGTCTCCGCCCATGGTGTGGATCCACATCATATGAGACAGGAATAAGATACTCACATGGTACAGGGAATTTTATTGTTTACTTATCATAGCACCGGCTACGGTTGAGCCATGGCTTTTATAGTTTAAAAAGTGTTTTCACGTCAGCAAAAGTGTTATGGCATTAGAAATGTTATAGCAACACATTTACGTGACTCCTTCGTTGGCTTCAAGCCATAGCCTAAAATGTGATGCCGTGAGATTAATTTTTTTTTTTTTCATTTATATAACATAAGAAACACATAATTAAACTTAAATAAATTTCATTAAAATTAGAAACATTACATTTATAAAAAAAACATTACATAAAAATAAAAACATAGTACGAAAAAAAAACATAAACATAAAAAGACATAACGTAAACTAGTTTTGTCGTGGTTGA